>OZ007569.1:20350481-20630481 GCA_963931925.1 Onchidella celtica
TGTTGCTATAAGTACGTATACATAGGCACCCCAAGGGTTTTTGCGCTAGGGGCGCGTACGTGTCCGTACCTATCCTTAGCCTCGTCCTTATCCTCAACCCTAAATCTTATCGAATCCCTAACCCTGCCCCCCCCCCCCCTACCCTTTCAACCAAAAAAAAAAAAAAAAGGAAATCTGAAAGAACAATTATTTAAGGATGTTGTTAGGAGTATTTCAGGAGGAGCTCTCTAGCTCTGGAGTCGCAAAAGGCTTTAAAATACGTATCACTAGCCCAAAAAAAAAAAAAATTGGGGGTCGTACCTACTTGTAACAATATTCGATAATGACAAATGTAAATTTTAAGTTCAGAACACGCACGTGTTCATCCGAGGATATTAGAGGTTTTCTGTGTTTTTGTCATTTGATAATGAATAAATGCGACTGATGATTACAAGGCAAAACTGTAATCTCAGTTTGTCTGGATCACGATTTTAATATTAAAGGACACTTGAAAATGAAAGGACAAAGATGACGAAGTATTGATGTTAACGTGTACATCCTATATAATAAAAGAATCGCTGCGTATCTTTGTCAAAATCTACTTGAGGAAGCAGTCAAACTTGCACATAGGTAAACATATTGGAGGACTTCATGATTACATAAAATGAAGTATGCTTGATAATTATAGCGGTATTGGAACAGTTTAAAGTTACAAGCTTTCGATATCTTGTGAAACTGCATCATAATACAAAAATATGGATAAATAACTACAGCGACATTGGCAACAGTTAAAGCTTCAATCTCTTGTGTAAATCCACCATAATACGAAAATGTGGATAGATAAAGTTCTATAGCAACATTGGCAACAGTTATAAGCTTGAAAGTCGTGTGTAACTTTATCACACAACAATACTTTAGATAAACCTGCAAACAAATCTGGAAGTAAACTTCACCTGAATAGTTGTAAAATGAGAAAAATAAGAGTATTTCATGATAAATACAATCTCGGCAAAAATTAAAAAATACACAATTTAAAACATTGTCACAGTGTGGTTTCCTTTGCGTAGAAAAAGAAATACCGACAAAGAAAAGCCTCTCAGTCATGCAAAACAAACAAACAAACAACAACAAAAAAACAACCAAACAAAACGGTAGCCTACAAGGAGATAGGAATGTACATTAAAAAATATAATTCTGTTTCGAATATAGAAAATGTCCAGTGTTAATGGGCCCCCAAGAAAAGAAAAGAATATTTATTTTCTATCTCATCACTGATATTATCTTTAACTCCGGGTAGGAATGTATAAAGTCAATGACTTAGAAATGCAGACAGACCTCAGGTATTTGAGATGTCAGCTCTACAGCTTTCATGTTTTATTTTAATTACAGTGTCATACGAGTTAGACTGGCAACTCCTACAAGTTGAACAACTCCGACAACAACGAGAGACACCTGCCACAACAACAAAAAAGTAAGAATGAATTCAACGATATCAGCGTCCAGTTTTCATGATATCGTCAATGAAGAAGTCTTATCAATTATCGACACCATCATCAGCTGTGTGTTGTTACAAATAGTGGCTCTTTTCGGTGTGGTGTGTAACGTCCTGAACATTCTCATCCTACGTCATCAAGGTGTCCGAGACAGCACCAACATCATTCTGATGTCTCTGTCTGTGGTAGACCTGGCTGTTGTCATCGTCACACCCATCACGCGGATGTCTTGCATCATATCCAAGTTTGATCCGATATTGGCGAGAACATACAGTGCGTATCAACTAGTATACATTCTTTTCTTCAACAGATATCTAGGATTTGTTTCATCAACAATTTATCTTTTAATTTCCATTGAAAGAACAATAGCAGTCTATTTACCTTTACAAATTTCCAGAGTATTTACAGGTAAATTCACCTGGTCATGCATTGTTTTTATCTATTTCTTTTGGCTGGTTTGGGCTGGGCCATTATTTCCTGTTTATAGAGTGGTATGGATTTTCTACCCAGAATCTCAGAGATGGGTGGCAGAGGCGAAGTTCTCAGATTACTTTCTTCAGGATCCAGAGTCATTTTTTCTTGTCAATTTTGTAATGAGCGTCTTACGTGGTCCGGTTTCTGTATTCATTATAGCTGTGACGTCCGTGGCTATTGGTTATAAACTCTTCACAGCTAGGCAGAAACTTAGTCTTCTGTATCAACAACTATGACATTTGACAGTAGAGTCGTGAAAATGTTGATGGTTATTTCTTTGGTGTACCTAGCTCTAGGCATTCCTGTATTGATTACGACCCTCTACTATTATGTAGAACCAAATTTTATCAGTAGCGGTGGAAAATTTACCAATACTTTTCTAGTGACGGAAATTGTTACAGATTTTCTCTATGTTGTCAATTCCTCCGTCAATTTCCTAATCTATGTCTCCATGTCCTCGAAGTTCTTCAAAACTTATAAGATTCTCATTCGGGGATGGAAAAAGCAATTCGAATGTTTCCACTTAAAGAGGGAGTCTAAATGAAACATCTATGGGAGCACATAAGCATATTGTCCAAGAATTATTCTGTTTTGAATACTCTTTGAAACGATCAGCCGTCAGAAAGTACAGGTAGATATAATTATATCGTCATAAGTCCTGCAAATGAAAATATAATAATTATATATAATGGATGCAGATAACATCTCGAAATTTCATTTTCAAATGCAGAACACGGGGTGAAATTAAAGATCTGTGTAATGCTTTTGATGCTTGGAGTAAACTCGTATTGCTCCAGGAGTTGCTCCCATCTGATTTTGATTGTATTTAACTATTTTTAAATGATAAAAAAAATGGTGACGATAATGAAATATAAATCAAAATATTTACAAACAACCTGATAGTAATAAAATTACTCTCCTACCATCTCAGTACTCACGAACTCATTTTAAAAGACAAAAGAAATGGTGTTGGTAATGAAATATAAATGATAATAATATTTACGAACAACGAGATCACTTTCTCTGCTATCAGCATCTTTGTTAACGGCAGTCATTGAAACATTATCTGTTACCAGTGTTAGCGTCTGGAGAATCACCCATCTCTCTGAGACAAGAAAGCGGCCTCGATGGCCAAACAGTGTTTGCTTGTAGAATTCCCATCCATGTTATGTGCAACTGGCATGCCTTAGTTGATCCTCCTGTGATCCGAGAGACCATATTACTTCACTCATCTAAGTCACTTAACCCTGGTATGACGTATTGGCTCTGTATAACAATGTTGAACATTGAGGGTACCTTAGTTTTTGAGTTTGAATTTGGGTTTAACCACGCGACAGCAGGATGACCGCCACTTCGTGCATTTCACGTTTCTTTTACGTTATCTTACGTTGGGCTGGCTTTCAGCCCTCAGATTCTTATAAAATAAGATCAAATAAAAGTGAATTTAAAAATCTATCGGAAAAAGGCTCCCGAACTGTAAAGTATGTCTATATGAAATTTGTAAATATAAAAATCTGTTATATCAACTTGTAGACTTTTTTCAGAAACGAAAAGATGTGCTGCTGGGCCACATCAGAAAATAATTCGCTGGGTATTTTCTATATTATTGTATGTGCATTTTTGCCTTTTCGAGAAAAATATGAAGATTGAAAATTTGAAGAGTTGTGTAAAATCAGGACGCAAAGAAAAAGGGAAAACAAATCAATATTTCGGCTAGAGACTTCTTTATTTTTGTTGTTGTTTGGTTTTCTTTCAAAGCATTGGCTCTCAATAGGCGAGAAATTTTGGAATTTCAGAGAGGAAATGCATAGGCGGTGAAGCAAAGCACATGGCTTGTCATGTGAAAGCACAGACAGTTCGTTTTTGTTCTTCTTTTAAGTGTCCATGGACATATGGGTAGTTTAATTGGTTTAAAAAAAATGAGTTCGAAATATTTTATAATCTTTAATTTAAACGGTAGACTTAAAAAAAAAAAAGACAAACACCACAACAAAACAACTAATTGAGGGAGATAAGACCTTGATTCTATTTGAAGATTAAAGGGTCCTGAACATGCTCATAAGGCTCCCTCAGTAATAGAGAATTCTACTACTTGTTTGTTCATGGGCACAGTCCAGACTGTGAGTAACAATTGCTATGACGCAGAACTCAACCTCCGTTTGCTTAATTAATTCCAGTGGTCAGATTGCCTCCTCAATTTTTGCTAGAGCTATGCAATGGAATTGTTGTGGATAAAGTAAAGCCATGGTACATGAATGTTAGGGGAAACAGGTTTTAAAAGGTTACAAGCCACTGTTTTAGAGTATGAGTTGGCTGTCTGATCTTACGGCCAGGATTTCGTTGTATTTGGTGTGCTCACTGGTATAGCATTGGCGGTGTAGAAATTACTGTAAACCGAAATTCTTTTCCTCATTCTGGACCAAACTTCACGCCCACGACACAAAAATCAATCATCTACAAGCAGAGATATCCTAGATTAGGTTATCTGTGTTCAATTTCAAACCTGTGCACAAATCTTAATATCTTTCTTTTGTTCCATAGTATACAGCTTTCAGGATAATACGAGAGACGGAAGTGCTAAAGTATTGAATGAGGTTCCGATTTGATAGACTGAGAGAAACATAGTTACTGTGGGTTACTTGGCCCAGTCCAACTCCATAATCAGTGTCAATAAAAGGCATCTTCAGAGATAAACCTTTCCAAAAATGAAGGTGAATGATAGATACATCGCGAGGTGACTAATGGCTCAGGATGAATCAACCGTTAGTTGGATCAAAATCGGTAAATTCGACTGTCAAATGCCTTCTCTCTTGGAGCCGAGACGTTTTATGGGCGAACCAACATGAAGAGAATATTTATTCAACTAGTTTTCTGACACGTTGGGCACATTCTTAAAGCCATCGTGTGATCTCAAATTGAGTTTAGAACTGTCACCGAAGAAACGGAACGAAGATGATAGTCTTCACAGATGTGTCTCTGTAGGATACTCCCATTTTCTCAGAGTCGACGTCATATAATAGACCATAGTGACCACAGTAAAGTCTCTGATGCAACATGTCATCAAAATATGGAAAATGTAGTTGCTTTCCTGTTTATCTGGTTGTTCATCTACGCTGTCATTATTTCGCATTATTGTTCTAAATGTTTGTGATTTCTTACGGCCGTAATCATTGTATTGCACTTATGCTTGTATTACACCCGCTGTGTTTCAAGGAATAAAGATGAAAAAGAGTCTTTTTGTTAACTTATGTTACCAGCAGATTCCACCACCACCACCCCCACCACCATCAGCAACAACAAGAACAAACCAGTGCATGTCACACGTTAATACATTTTTGATAAACAAATCAGCCCACTGAGCTTTTTTTTTTGGTCCTCTTATATATACTGAAGTACAAGACCGGTGTTACGGGTCTGGTACTGGGTGATAGTGTTACAGAGTGGGTGTTATGGGTTATTGGTTTTATGACTGCATTTTAAAATCGAGAGGTATTTATGAATTACTCTTTCGTACCATGCCACACACTAATAACAATCTGAATAAGTTTTATGAACAGACCTGCAGGGCCACAAATTTAATTACCTTAAATATCCTAACAATTTTGTCTAGATCTCTTACATACTAAAAAGACATCAGCAGCAGCATCAAATGAAAATTCAATAATATGTCACTAGAAGTCTCCTCTAGATTCCTATAAGATTAAGATCATTCTGACTCACTCACAATTTAAGTATTAATTATCTATCTCTCAGATATAGTCTGCCTACTATCTATCAAGCAATATACTAATGTCTCTGGCGACAATGTCATCTCAGCTATTTGTGCCTACCGCTTATAATGGATCAAGCTCGTCAATACAAACTGACGTAGTTAAGTTAGATCTACTCTAGGATGGGCTGGTAATCCCCAGCCTCATCCAGACAAATCAATTCCAATTCACAGTTGTGTATGCCAAACATTCATACTAGATCTAGTTGCAAGTTAATATACATCTTTGTCTTGCATTCTTGGGTAGCACTTCTAGCATGTGCGGCAATCCTGTCCTACTGGAAAAATTACGTTCAGCTCCTCGTTCATTGTTGAATCATCAACAGACAAACACTTACACTTGGTCCCTGGTAAGGAACCAGGGAACAGCAGACAACAGCAGTGGGTAAATCACAATCGAGCACATGGCTTCATCTCAATGCCTATAATGGACATAGACATAAAAACAACAGTCTTCTGATTCTTCTGGCAGAATCACGCCGACGCCTGCACAGATGGAATTTTCTGTATGGAGTAATGAACATAGGTATGGCTACGCTTTTATACTGTGCAGCCACCTGCAAATTACCGTCCAAATGCATAGATTTGATTGGTGCATCCATGCGAGCTCAGCTCGCAGTATTAATAGATTCTACGTGGGAGTTGGTCACGGCCTTGTACTAAAAACAGACAAGGTCAAATTAAAATGTCAAAACCATTACTGAAATCTTTAAACCCTCGTGCTTTCTACATTTTATGTACGAATTTCTGAACGCGACTAAGCGTCTTAAACTATCTATCCTTATTCACCCCTTCTCTTCCCTTGTAAGTGTTCATCAAAATCACGGGGTCGAGAATTGCACTGTCACTCCTAACTTATCCATTTATTCTATCTCGCCCCACTTTCTTTCCATCTCTAAGAAAAAGTGTTTCAAAAACAAACTGTTCACGAGAACAGTTCAAGGACAATTTACGCTGGTTATAATCAACGAGACCGTGAAAAAAACAAGTCTTTTCAAGTCGTGACCCAGCACGACAATTATAGTATTAACCTTGACAACCGGTTCATGTGTCGAACACAGACAAACATTTCGTGATGGTTCTACCAGCCATGTAGCTTACTTCGCATATCCCAGCTCAGAGTTCCAGTGCCAATGTATTAAACCACAATCAGGCTACACGATGTGAATACTTTGTGTTTCAAGCAGTACTTCACCTTCACTCACAACTCCAACGAAGTCGTCAGTAACTTGATTCCCTGCTCTCTGCGTCTGTCACCTCCAGTGGGAAGCTACATAGCTGTGTTGTTCTTTTTTTAACCCGTACATGCCCAGATATTTGATGACTCATCCAAAATTTCATGCAGAACATGCAAACTATTTTACATACATAAATAGAAAGACCAAAAAAAAAAAAATTAATGGATATTTTTCATGGAAAAGTAATTGTTCGACAATTAGAAAATGTATCAAAAACTGATAATTTGGCATCAAGTGACTCGGTTAAAAAAAAAAATGGAACACTGGACAGTAGAAGGTTTAGAAACGCATCGAAACCAATAATTTTGCAGGTAAAACTGAATGATGCATACGACTGATTGGCTTTCAAGGTGGAAAGTGTTAATACTGAATGGAGCATGAACAAATGAATAAGGAGCCAAGACGTTATTTTTCTAACCAGTATTCACAAACTGTGTGCACTGACTACGGTGACTGCCCTACACTGACTACTTCGCCTTAATTTGTCACAAAACTGTGGATTTTGTTGGAATCACTCATTTGTTTGGTTTGAACTCAGACACTTGAATTAAAACAAACAAACAAAACAACGGTCTGAAGCAAATATCATTTATTTCACAATTACCCTTTCTGATGAAAGCTCAAACCGATTCAAAATGAATCGCTTTTCAATCAACTCAGAAGAAAACACAAGTTATTTTAATCACGAAAAGTTTAATTCATTTTCTGCGAGGAGTTGAAAATAGAATATTGAAAGACACATGGCAGACAAATAAAGAAAGGTAAGAGAGGAAAGAGAAAGGGAGGAAGAGGGAGGGAGGAGAGAGAGAGAGAGAGAGAGAGAGAGAGAGAGAGAGAGAGAGAGAGAGAGAGAGAGAGAGAGAGAGGAGGATGAGGAGGAGGAGGAGAGAGACAGACAGACAGACTGACGACAGATGACAGACCGATAGACGGACGGACAGACAGACGGACTTACGAACAGGATACATAGATAGATAGATAGCGACCGGTTAACACAATCTTTTCTTAAAGCAACCCGTATACCTGCCGGTGGATTTCCGAGACTCAGTTACAGCTGAAAATTCAAAATTTGCGGATAATATACTATAAAGAGCGACCGGTCCATTCTTGAGCAGCACATAAAGATATTTAAAAAGCAGCGTACCTGTAATTTGTGCAAAAAATTTATATGAGATATGGGCATAATCAAATATAATTACTGGGAACGTTTACTGTAAATATATATTAAATACGTTATTTCTTTAATACAGAAAATAGCAACGTTGGAGAAACGTGAATCATCAGATTTGAAGTTACTGAGAGTCCTTTTAAGAGTCATCAACCACGTATTTAAAATGCCATCAAATTATAAAAGCATTAATAGGTACATCGTCTTAAGGATACCGATAGTGTAAGATACCATTCTTAAAATTCAGTTTAATAACAAACAACACAGACGAAATTAGACATTTGTGTTGCCCTGTGACTATCAACAAACTGATAATTGGAAACGGTCACGTAAACAGCGATTCTTTATTTATGAAAATGTTTTCCTAAACTGTAGGTTAGATAATAATGAAGAAACGTGTCTAACATGAATGATAAAGCAAAAGGTTTAATCTCACCTATTTTGAACTGAAAACCTAAAATGTAAACAACTAGAAAGCAAAAAAACAAAGATGAGGACATGTTAATGTACAATATAAAATATTAGTACAGAATACGTACAATAAATTATCCCACGCCCGTCCGAGGCTATATAAGAAATTCTCTATGTGTTTTTTGTCAAATAATAATGAGGAAACATGAGTTATTTAAATTGTAAAGCAAAACTGTAATCTCAGTTTGTCTGAATCACAATTTTCATATTTAGGAGACTGAAAAGTGAAAGGACAAAGGTGCAGTGTTAAATTGTGTGTACTTTAGACTATCATGTGCTCATCCATGTATACACAAGAATTTCTGTGCCTTTGTCAAAATCCACTGGAGGGAGCAGTCAAACTTGCACAGAGGCAAACACATGGAAGCGTTCACGATAACATGGGGCTGGTGGCATGCTTGATAACTGTAACAATATTGGCAACAGTTTAAAGTCATAAGCTCCGATCTTTTGTGGAAATGCATCTTAATACAATAACATGGATAGATAACTACAGCGACACTGGCAACAGTTAAAAGGTCCAATCTCTTGGGAAATGCATCAAATCATGATAAAGTGGATAGACAACCGAGGCCACATTGGCAGTAGTCATACGCGTCAGTCTCTTGTGGATATGCATCATAATGCAATACTGCAGATAAGTCAATATAGAAATCTGGAAATGAACTTCATCTTAATAGTGGTCGAACAGAAAAAAGTGTACATATATAAGACTTTTGTGATAATGCCAATCCCTGCAAAAGGTACAAAAATGTAAAATATTGTCATAGTATTGTTACTTTTGCGTGGAAAATAAGATACGGGCAAAATAAAAGCCTCTCAGTCAAGCAAGTGAAATGTTACTGTAGTTATTTGGTTTTCTTTTCATAAAAAAAAAAGAAAGAAAATAACTGTACTGTTTCCACTATTCAAAAATAAACTTCTGTTTCGATTATACAAAATTTCCAGCCTTAATCTAGCCCCAACAAAAGAAAATAATATTTCAGTCTCATCAATGATATTATTTTTAACTCAGGTTAGGGATGTGTAAAGTCAATGACTTAGAAATGCAGACAGACCTCAGGTATTTGAGATGTCATCCCTACAGCTTTCATGTTTCATTTTATTGCAGTGTTCTGCAAGTTGGTCTGGCAATTTGGCACAAGCTGAAGAACTCCGACAACGAAAACCAGTTACCACAACAACAAAAAAGTAAGAATGAATTCAACGATACCAGCGTCCAGTTTTCATGATATCGTCAATGAAGAAGTCTTATCAATTATCGACACCATCATCAGCTGTGTGTTGTTACAAATAGTGGCAGTTTTCGGTGTGGTGGGTAACGTCCTGAACATTCTCATCCTCCATCACCAAGGTGTCCGAGACAGCACCAACATCATTCTGATGTCTCTGTCTGTGGTGGACCTGGTTTATGTCGTCATCACACCCATCACACGAATATCTTGCATTATCTGCAAGTTTGATCCGATATTGGCGAGAACATATAGTACGTATCAACTAGTATACATCATTTTCTTCAACAGATATCTGGGATTTGTTTCATCCACAATTGTTGTTCTGATTTCCATTGAAAGAACCATTGCCGTCTACTTTCCGTTCAAGATTTCCAGACTATTCACTGTGTCACAAATCCCAGACTGGGAGATGTAATAAGTTATGACAGGACAACAATCACGAACGAACAAGTTTAACACTTAACAGAACAACCCATCAGACTCACATAATTATACAGATAATAGCGCAATTACATACATTATATTATTGAATTTAACTGCCGTACAACGGCCTTATTCCCACATGCACTCTTCCTCGGATCCACAACCCGGTAGTTACTTCCTAAAGACACTTCGGCCTCAGCCTCTCCCCTCAGGGTCTTAATAGCACATTAATAATTCACTGGCACCGCAGTCTCTCAATATCACCTTCCTATTGCCATAACATCTTAGCATTCCACTAGCACCTCAGCAGGGCAATAGCACATTATCATTTCAATAGCCCATCAACATGGCAATAGTACATTATCATTTCAATAGCCCATCAACGTGGCAATAGTACATTATCATTTCAATAGCCCATCAACGTGGCAATAGTACATTATCATTTCAATAGCCCATCAACGTGGCAATAGTACATTATCATTTCAATAGCCCATCAACATGGCAATAGTACATTATCATTTCAATTAGCACATTCACGCTCATATCTACGTCCCTGTCCGTGGCCAGACTGCCACGACTTTATGTGCCTCTACTGTCCTGCACCGACAGCCTCACTCTTGGCCTATGTGTGGCCTCCGGCCCTATGCTGGCCTATCCCCTGTGCTCACCGAGGTGGCTCTTCGGCCCGTCCCCGACACCTACAAGAATAACATTACATTGGTATAATACCATACCATTCCTATTCACTCCACCTCTCCTTACAACCCATGAAGCGTACACACACTAGTTCACATTTCACTCACCAAACATCTTACGGTAACACACCTCCATCGTAGTACACAATACTCACTCGTGCTACAAATCCATGAACTCAACTTTCATCTATCGCTCATGGCGCACATTGCTATATCCAATATCAAGGACTTCCACATTCCTCACATATACTTATTTACATCATGGTAATAGACGAATATAATACATCAATCATAATTATCAATCATCGTTTCACCTACCAGTCATCACTGGAAAAAACTCTCTCACTAGTCTTCCGACTGCTCCCCTTATGTTCGCCCTCTGGGCTTTCTCTTGTGTCCGCTCTTTAGGACGTTCTAACTTGCAGTGATAGTAATACAGCGCTCTCGCCTCATTCAGACCCCCCCCCCACTCATAACATGCACGCTTTTCCCTACTTGTCTACGTGCGTTAATTTTACTCTCCTCCTTTCCCCCCGTAATTATTAACTATCGCTCACTCCACTCGTGACACACTGGTAAATTCACCTGGACATGCATTGTTTTTATCTACTTCTTTTGGCTGGTTTGGGCTATACCATTATTTCCCACCTATACGCTGGTATGGATTTTCTACCCACAATCTCAGAGGTGGGAGGCACAGGCACAGTTCTCGGACTTTTTCCTAGAGAATTCAGAGCCACTTTATCTTGTCAATTTCCTGATGGGTGTCCTACGTGGTCCAGTTTCTGTATTCATTATAGCTGTGACGTCTGTGGCTATTGGTTATAAACTCTTCACAGCTAGGCAGAAACGAGTGGCCATGGCGTCTTCTGTATCAACAACTATGACATTTGACAGTAGAGTCGTGAAAATGTTGATGGTTGTTTCTTTGGTGTATCTAGCTGTGGGCATTCCTGTATTGATTCCGACTTTCTACTATTATGTAGAACCAAATTTTATCAGTAGCGGTGGAAGATTTACCAATATTTATCTGGTGACGGAAATTTTTACAGATTTTCTCTATGTTGTCAATTCCTCCGTCAATTTCCTGATCTATATCTCAATGTCCTCGAAGTTTTCCAAGACGTATAAGATTCTTATTCATGGATGGAAAAAACAATTTCAAAGTTTTCGCCTAAAGAGGGAGTCTAAATAATCATCATCATCATCAGTTGCCCTGTCTGGAACAGACACTGGCGATCAGGGCTCTCCACTTGGATCTGTCATCAGCCAACCTCAAGGAGGAGTTGTTGTTGTGACATTTATTTGTTGTCCATGTATTAAGACTTTCAGTGAAAGTTTTTCTCTGTCTACCCCTGCTTTTCCTGTCTTCGATCTTCCCTGTGACTGCTAGATGTTCTAGGCTCCTGAGATGTGTCCTAGAAATTTCATTTGCTGCTGTCTTATTGTTTTAATTAATGATCTTTTCAGATTAAAGTCTCTCAATACTGACTCATTTGATTTTTTCTCCAGCCCCTGGGTAAGAGATCTGGTGCCCACAAAGTCACTGTGTCTAGCGCGCAGATGGAGGTGGAGGCTGTAACTGAAGCACTTCGTTGGCTTACGACACAGCAACTTAGCACAGACCACACCATCATCGTCACAGTTTCCAAGAACATGCTGCTGACTGTGGACAACAACATGTTTCGGCGCGAATGGCTTGATATCCTCCAAGGCCTCGCCCTAACTATCACATGGATATACTGCCCAGGGCCATGCTGGTGATAGGAGCAGAGAGATCTACTTGCTGGTAATGCTGCTGTCCATGATGACCTGCAGCATGACATGAACGAGCTCATGCAGATCGTGAGCGGAAGAAGATATTGAGGTGCTGCCCTTAACCGGAGTTGTTTTGATATAAGAACAGTAAATAACTCAAACATTCTAAACGTATTTCAGTAGTTCTATGGATCCTTATTTGCAGGTTTTTTTTCTGACTCCGTGCGTAAATCCTTCTTATCTATAGGTGACACTTAAAGATCTCAAAAGATATGCTCCCAAACTGATATGAGATTGACAGAGCAGTAACGATTGTGTAATGTCCCAGGAAGGTTTTGACAGGATCATCATAAAGCTTCTTTCAAAGCACTGGTTCTCAATTGGGTAGAAATTTTGGAATTGCAGAGAGGAAATGTATAGGCGGTTGATTAAAGTGCACTGCTTGACCTGTGGAAGCAGCGTCAGTTCGTTTAGATCTTTCTAATTAATTGTAGCCACCAATAAAAGAATAGTTTAATTGTCTTTTTTTTTTTTTGTTTCTTTCTGTTTTTTATTTTTTTATTTTTTATAGAAAATACATTTTGAAATATTTTATAGTTTTGAATTTATATTAAAAAAAAAAAAGACAAGAAATAATTAGTTCATTTCGTCTTGGGAAAGTTGGGCCTTCATTCTATTGAAAAATTGGAAGGTCTCGTACACACTCAGGAGGTTATCTCAATATCCAACGCACATATAGTTCGGCCATTCTTTTGTGCATTGGTACAGTTCAGACTGTGCATATACTAATTTCTACTGACGTTGGATTCAACCTCAGTTGCTTCATTCCATTGACTCAGGTTGGCTCATAAATGTTGCTAGGTCTATGGAGTCCGAAGTCAAAATATGGCAAAAAGAAGAAAGTTGTAGCCTATGCAGCAAAGCCTCGTGTGAGAACAATGCAGAAATGATATGATAAAACGCAAAGGACAAGGGAAGACAGATCAAGCTCCAGTACGTTGTCTCAAGCTCTGTTGCGACCCCACAGATTTTCTGTGGTTTTTTTAATATCTCGTTTGTAGAGTCCGAAGTGTTGTGGGGAAAATAAAGCCATGGGACATGAATGTTAGAGGAAACAGGTTTTAAAAGGTTACAAACCACTGTTTTAGAGTATGAGTTGGCTGTCTGATCTTACGGTTAGGATTTCTTCACTGAAATACAGCCTTGCATTGTATTTGGTGTGCTCACTGATACATCATTGATGAAGCAATAGTTCTTGTAGATCTGAGAGCTTAGTATAGCCCGTCTCTTCCATGCCTCATTCTGGCTAAAATACAAAAAAAATAAATCAGCATCAAATCGAAAGACAAACCTGTGCACGGATCGTTATTAGCTTTCCTTTTCCTCCCTGCTACACAACTTTCAGGGTGCAGGAGGAATTGCAAAGTGCTAAACAATTGAATGTTTTTCAAATTTGATTGCGGATAAAATCTGTATGCAGAACGAAATCACTCCCGGTTACTAGACCTAGACTAACGCAGAGTCAATGAAAACAAAACGTAAACTATCTCCAGAAAGAAATCTTTTTCAAAATGGTAATGATATACGGCAAGGTGAGTGATGCCCCGCGATGGATGAATAGAACCCCTGGCCTGACTGGATCGCTGTCGGTCTACTCGACTTTCGAATGCCTTCTCTCTAATAGCTGATGCGTTTTACGAGCGAACTAGAATGGAGAGAACTATTTATTGTGATTCTTAGAGCAAGCAATGCATGTGATCTCAAACTGATTTTAGTACTCTCACCGAAGAAATAGGGAACGAAAAAATGGTCTTCATTGGGGTGACTCGTTTTATCATGCCGTCAATTCAGTGCAAGAAACGATTATCTCCTTACTTGTGAAAATGGAGATAGATAATCACTTCTTGCAATGAACCGATGATATGGCAGTCCCATTTTCTCAGAGCCGCGCTCATACAGCACAGAGTGATTACAGTAGAGTAATTGATGTTACAGCCGTCATTATTAAGCATTAAAAAACAACAACAACAACAACAACAACATTAATCAACAACTGGTGTTTTATGGTTTTATGGCGTCAATCCTGCCAAGGCCTGTGTTACATGCGCAAGAAATAATACTTTAAAAAGAAAAAAGGAACATGCTCGATAATCTATGCCACTACACAGAAAAAAAACGTTCTGAAACGAGGGCAAAAGCTTACGACTCTGAAAGGATTCAATCCCAGGAGTGCTTACGTGGGTTTTCTCCCAATCAAGACAGCAAAATATCATGACATTCTTGCTTTATTGGAACATGTCAGCTTGCCCCTGGAGGTCACATACTATGAAACTCTTCCCGGAGTTGACGATAAGGAGGAGATGGAGGAAGAAGTTGAATAAGTGTTATTTGGAGAGTGCTTCAAGAAAACTAAAAAAAGTCAATAACTTGCTATTATACACTAACATCCTATAGTCTGGACATCGCGCTGTGATCAGTGAATGATGCAGCCAGTCTTAGCTTGGTTTGTTTATTAATCTAGTGTGTGTCTCGTACATTAAGGGCCATGCTTTTTTTTTTCCTTCAATTTTTGTTCTAAAATGCAACAGAAAAGTGTTGGCCTAGACAGAAAAATTTTAGCATTCATGGTGAGCTAATGAAATTCTGGTTTTGAGCTTAGTCTTCTTTATGAATGCCCAATAGCGTTTTGTTGTTGATTGTTTTTTGTGTTATTTTTTTCATACTATTGTGTTTGTGAACAAGCCACTGAGTGCTGAAAATTCTAACGGCATGAGGAATTTATTTTAAAGATATAAGAGCATTAAAACTTAACTGTTTGTACTCTGATTTGGATTTAACTGTTTGAAAATCTGCCTGTATGGAAAAAAGTGGCTGAGTCCTATGATTGCTTTTTTGTGTTAAAAGTACTTAAGTCCTGGATGTGTGATAAAAGTAGCTTAGTCCATTTAATTAAATCGCATTTGCCAAAAATTATTGAGAGTTAGAAAGTCAAATTCATCACGGACACACTTCAAGCATCATACAATGAGAGACAGTGCTCACAAAATCCATAAATAGAAGGGCCTGATTGTACTGAGAAATTCTATTTTTAAAATTGATATCATCAATATGGACATATTGTGACTTAAGTACTTTTAATGCTAGGGTCTTCAAATGTAAAAATGAAGTATTGCCATTTATCATGAAAATTTATTTGTGCTTAAAATAAAATTTAAAAAAACCAACAACGGATCATTTGGCATAGAGTGACGTATTTCAAAGTAAACAAAAGAAAAAGAAAAACATGGAACTCTGCGCAGTAGAAGGTTAAGAAACGTAGAGAAACCGGCAGTTTACAGGTAAAAATGACTGATGCATGACATTAACGGAATGAAGACAGATTGGTGCGTGCTGGATAAAGCATGAACAAATAAACAGTCGAGAAGATGATTTTTTCCTACCCAGTATTCACAAACAAAAACAAAATGTGTGGACTGACCACGGTGACTGTTCTACACTGAGTACTTCACCCTGAAATTTGTCACAATTAGTGTGGGTCGGATTTTGTTGGAATCCACTCATTTCGTTTGATTTGAAATTTGGCGCCTGAATAAAAATTGTGTCCGAAGCAATTAATTACTGGTTATTTAACAATCACCCATTCTGATGGAAACACAAGGCTGACTTTAAGTCTATCCCTTTTCAATCAGCACAGAAGAAACTACAAACTACTTTGTTTCATGAACAGTTTAATTCATTTACTGCGAGGTCTTGAAAGTAAAATATTGAAAGACATGCAGCTTGCAAATAAAGAAAGGTAAATAGATAAAGAAAAAAGGAGGAAAAGGGTCAGGGAGACACACACACGCAGAAAGAGAGAGAGAGAGAGAGAGAGAGAGAGAGAGAGAGAGAGAGAGAGAGAGAGAGAGAGAGAGAGAGAGAGAGAGAGAGAGAGAGAGAGAGAGAGAGAGAGAGAGAGAGAGAGAGAGAGAGAGACATTTGGAAGACGGTGACTTAGAGATGCTCTTTGAAGGGCGTGAAAAGGAATTTTTTTTGGTCTAGAGACGTAGCATTCGTAAACATTGAACACAAGTCATCCTGTACACACTGAACATAGTCACAGAAAAATTTCACTCACTATGAGAATTGTTAGTCACTGCAAATTTTAAAAACATCGTTGAAATTCTGTATACTTCTTTGTATTACTATTTTTGCAGGATTTTCCCCAGGTGACATAATGTCTATAATTATCACTGTTCTTTTGTTCACAAACCTATGTTATTAACTGTTTAACGAAATTCTCTGTCAAGCTAGATATTAAACATGATTTTTTGGCCACGGTCATAATCATCCATAATTTGAATGCTTTCTTTCCATTGCTTCAGAAAAGTTCAATCCATTGGGAACAGATTATCAAATCATAACAGCATCTCATTGGTAGTAGCTTCTGTCACCGAAATTCCTGTCACCCAACGATGCTACTGTCTACCAGATAATCAAAGTATATCACTAAAACAAAACATAGATTGCTACTCTGTCATATTATCCAGAAAAGTGGAAGTAACTTGTACAATTTCAGCCTCATATTTTGGTTTAACTCTTTCATTACCAGTGCCGCAAATCTGTGATTTTGGTAGTTCTGGTTATTCCTAGTTATTGCTACCTTTTCATGCAGAACAGATGAGCCAAAATAATTATACCAGTTTGTAACCGTAAAACAATCAACAGAAAAATCTTATAGCTGTTCATATATTGTATGGAACCAGAATTTAACGGGTTAATGACAAATGATATGAGTGTAATGAAAACGTTGTGCGATCCTGTGTAACCACTAACAAAGTTTAAAATTAATGTGAAGGCACACTAAAAAGACCTTCCATGACAGTATTTATAATGAATACACATTAAAAATTTAGAATCTCCACGTTAGATATGGATAATTTCAGGGTTAAATGACAAACCTACCGAAGATTTAATCTGCATCTGCCCCAAAAGTCTGCCGATCAGTATTGAGACTGTGTCTAAATTTGTTTACAAAGACAAAGAGGATAGCGAGGGGTGCACATTCAGACAAAATTATATATTGTAAGTCAGTAGCAATAATCTCCACAGCCTTGGCTACAGTCCCATGTGTGTATTCACGTGTATATAAAATTTATGAATAAACTGTCCACAAAATTCCGTACTGTATCTGATTGAATTTTGAATAGGAATTTCTCTTATAATGACATCAAATGGCTCTGTTCACATAGCTAGAACTGTATAACATTTCAATAAATGGAAATAAGAAACTGTAAGTCCATACAACAAATAGATTTAAATGTTACTGTCGGCTTAACTGTAAACTCAGCAGCTTCACGAAATTTTCTGATGTTTGGACATGCCCACAATTTTCAAAGTGTAATGGGAATAGGAAGAATTGAGGTTAAAAGATCTTAGCTTTCAGATAAAATTGCCTTCGCGGTCTAAAGCGTTTAAATTCATCAAAGTATAAGAAAATTTTGTAAACAAGTTTTAACAAAGAAACTGTAGCTTTACAGATCAGGAGACAGTGGATGTAGCAAAAAGGCCACCAAGGAAAAGAGAGCAAACATGAATTTTACAATACAAGCAGGACACGTTAGTGGCATAGTGAGTGATGAAGTGCTATGGGTTATCGACATTATCATAAACTGTACAATGTTACAGTTGGTGTCAGTTTTCGGTGTGGTGGGTAACGTCCTGAACATTCTCATCCTCCATCATCAAGGTGTCCGAGACAGCACCAACACCATCCTGATGTCTCTGTCTGTGGTGGACCTGGCTTATGACGTCATCACACCCATCAGACGGGCCTCTTGCATAATCTCCAAATTTGACCCATTGTTAGCGACCACATATGACACGTATCAAATGGCGTACGTTCATGTATTCAACAGATATCTTGGACTTGTTTCATCAGGTCACATTGTTTTCATTTCCATCGAAAGAACAATAGCCGTGTATTTCCCGTTTAAAGTTTCTACAATATTTACAAGAAAATTTACCTGGACTTGCATTTTGTTCATTTATATCTTTTGGCTGGTTTGGACTGGACCATTTTTTCCCACCTACACAGTGATGTGGACGTATCACTCAGAATCTCAGAGGTGGATTGCAGTAACAAAATTATCAAAGTTTTACATTCAGATTTCAAAGTACCTTTTTATCGTTAACTTCTTCGTAGGTGTCCTACGTGGTCCAGTTTCTGTATTCATCATAAGTGTGACGTCCGTGGCTATTGGTTACAAACTCTTCATTGCTGGACAGAAACGAGTAGCCATGACGTCATCAACATCGATGTCCTTTGACACAAGAGTGGTGAAAATGTTAATGGTTGTGTCTTTAGCGTATCTGGTCATAGGCGTTCCAGTTTTGATTCCTATCATCTACTATTATGTACGACCAGACATTTTTAGCAGTGGGGGAAGAATGACCAACATTTATCAAATCACCGAAATTTTTACAGACTTTCTGTACGTTGTTAACGCATCCATTAACTTCTTAATCTATGTCTCCATGTCCACCAAATTCACCAGAACCTACAAAACTCTGATTCATGGATGGAAAAAACAATTCAGCTGTGAACAATCAAGTGAGATATTCTAAATAATACTTCTGAAATGTAATAAACACATCCAAGAATTATTCTGTTCTGTTCATGGGTGAGACTGATGGAGAAGGAGACAGACCTGATCAACTAATATATAATTCCATACCATGCCTACGTTCCTATGCCACTTCTGGTTTTCAAAGCTTTGAGAGATTTTTTCACGAACTGAAGCATACCAAAGGTCCAATTCTTACCATGTAAGGGACGAACTGAAGCTTAGGCTGCGAAGAAGACAATCCATCATCTTCTTCAAAATCACAACCAGTTGCCCCCAGCGTTGCAAGAGGAATGGAATAATATGGCCAAAAAATTATTTCCAGCGTCTCATTGACTCGATGAGACAATGTTGTCAAGCAGTAATAAAAGCCCACGGAGAACATGTTTTAGGTCTTTATTTTAGGAGGTTCGCTGCTCGTGGCTGTCACAAATCCCAGACTGGGAGATGTAATAGTTTACGACAGGACAACAATCACGAACAAACAAGTTTAACACTTAACAGAACAACCCATCAGACTCACACATTTATTAAACATAATTATACAGATAATAGCGCAATTACATACATTATATTATTGCAATTAACTGCCGTACAACGGCCTTATTCTCACACGCACTCTCCCTCGGATCCACAATCCGGTAGTTACTCCTAAAGGCACTTCGGCCTCAGCCTCTCCCCTCAGGATCTTAATAGCACATTAGTAATTCACTGGCACCGCAGTCTCTCAATATCACCTTCCTATTGTCATACACCTTAGCATTCCCCTAGCACCTCAGCAGGGCAATAACACATTATCATTTCAATAGACATTATCATTTCAATAGACATTATTATTTCACCAGTACATTATTAGTTCACTAGCCCCTCAACATGGCAATAGTGCATTATCACATTCACGCTCATATCTACGTCCCTGTCCGTGGCCTGACTGCCACGACTCTATGTGCCTCTACTGTCCTGCACTGACAGCCTCACTTCTGGCCTATGTGTGGCCTCCGGCCCTATGCTGGCCTATCCCCTGTGCTCATCGAGGTGGCTCTGCGGCCCGTCCTCGACACCTACAAGAATAACATTACATTGGTATAATACCCTACCATTTCTATTCACTCCACCTCTCCTTACAACCCATGAAGCGTACACACACTAGTTCACCTTCCACTCACCACACTTCTTACGGTAACACACCTTCATCGGAGTACACACTACTCACTCGCGCTACAAATCCATGAACTCACTTTCATCTATCGCTCATGGCGCACATTGCTATATCCAATATCAAGGACTTCCACATTCCTCACATATACTTATTTACATCATGGTAATAGACGAATATAATATAATACATCAATCATAATAATCAATCAACGTTCTACCTACCAGTCATCACTGGAAAGACTCTCTCACTAGTCTTCTCGACTGCTCCCCTTATGTCCGCCCGATGGGCTCTTATTCACAGGTCCGTTCCGTAGGACCTTCTAACTTGCAGTGATAGTAATACAGCGCTTTCGCCTCATTCAGACCCCCCACTACTCACAACAGCACGCTTAACTTACTTGTCTACCGTGAGCCCTTCTTACTCTACACCCGCTCTGTAGCAATCCCCTTAATTGCACTCACTCCACTCGTGACAGTGGCATTTACACCTCATTTTTTATTTTTAAAATTATTTTTCGTGTACGTATTTGTGCTCGTTTTTTGTGGTAGGGATTAGTTTTTAAATTTTTTTATTAGAATTTTGCCTGGGCACAGACCATGCTCGGCCTGCTCTTCTTGACTTTTAACTGCCAAAGTATCTTTGACACCCTCAACTTGCACATGGGCCCTCCAAGTTTATCGCCCTTATCCGAAAAGACTGGGTGGTCGATCCTGCCTACCATAGGATCAGGGACAGGAGTTTTGCCCGAAAAAAAACATAAAAACAACTTCTAATATCTACATCGACCGGGGATCAAACTCGGTACCTTCGGCATGAGAGGTGAGCATCTTGCCTCAAAACCACCTTGTCCTCCACGGAGGACATAATAGGTACTAAAATCAAGATTTTCATTCCTTCAGGGTGTCCCCTCCAGATGTCACGAGCAGAGTTAGGGTCTTGGGGATGTTACGACTGCACGAGAGGCAGCTTACTCACACTCGGACACAACCACACAAGAAAAGTATTAAATAACTAGAAATGTCAGGCCGGTCAGGCCATAGTTTACATAAATATTAATAACAAAACAAAAGACAATAGGGGTATATATCCAAACCAAAAAAAAACTCTAATTAATAACTTAACCAATGATATTCATGTAACTATGGAGGTACTGCAATCAATAGCAAATAGGTATATTATACGAAACTAGATATCAATTTAAAGTGACAGTTGAGTCGCCACTGGCCAGTCGCCAGGCAAACCCTCCACAAATCATATGGGCTTAAATGTCAGGAGAGCCCAGTACGTACAAAGCCTACAGAAGCACTCTTCGGCTTGTAGGTAATTTAAGCAGTTGCCAAAAGACTATATTTTATGCACAATCACTATTCAATTCATCAACAATGTGCTATATTATTCCAATCATACTATGGCAATAGATCTATGATACAGGACACTCGTGGTCGAGTGCCAGCTGGGGTTTCCTTAGTCTTCCTATGAGGCTGTAGTTCTCTCTCTATCTCCGATCTCTATTATGCTTGAATAAATAAGATATATTACCTTTGCTCACGCCTACTGGTAGGCGCGAACATCAATATAGCGCAGCGTGGGCTTTCAAAGGTCAGCCCACTCAGACCTTTCTTTCTAGAGCTCAGTCAGTCCGTTAGCAAGGACTTCTTGTCTTCAAAGCACACAGTTCAGGTACTGGTCAACCGGAGATACTTCACGACACGATGCTTCTGCTCGTCTGTATTCACCCAAATCTGAACGTTACACGATGTCTTATACTATCTAACTACCCAGCGTGCTAGTCCGCTGGCCCAATTAGTTCAGCTATCTCATAGGTCGAAACCTCCCACCATTTTAATTGTAGTAATACGTCTGCACTATTCTACCAGCCAGTTAACGTGCAAAAACTTGTCTAGTCATACTTAACAATGTCAACTATGCCCACCTTGTTTCACCCCTACTCCATTACTTATTAATCACGAACATTAAAACCGACAAGCGTGAATCTAACAGTTTAACTTTACATTTATTTACTCACAACTATAATTTGGCGAGGACCGTTCAAGGCCACCAGCCAATTTTTCATGGCCCTGGTAAAAAAACAACTCACTCTCTGCGTGAGTTTTAACAACATCTGAATCATGACACATCCCTCACCCCAGTTAAAATTTGCAATTTTAACGATATAAATGATTATCGTAAGGGGAAGGCATGAGTCGAGAAATTGCTCGAAAGGTTAACTTAACTAAGAATACTAGGTAATAACTAAGACGAGCACTAAAGTTGAAAAAAACCTACAGGACGGGTATCATTGATGGACAAAACTTCATGAAAATCTTAAGGCTCCGTCCAAAAGTATATATCTCTCTGAGGATTAAATCTTACCTCTAAATACGTAGACATTAACAATCATAACTCTAAAATTTTAGAGTACAACACTGATCCTGTGCGAATGTCATCAGGAATGCATACATACAATGAATAATACTCAAGAAAAGATAACTATAGTAGCATCGATGGCATTAGTGGATCTGGACTCCTGGTCTGCCATGACTTCTCGTCCTCGACCCTGGGCAACAACGTCTGGTGTGGCCAAAATACGGGTCGACGTCAGTAAAATAGCTGTTGGAACAAAGGAAAGCACAGGGGTAGGTGAAAAGTGTTCACAATGGGTGAACAATATGTGATACCATCCCTCGGTCTCTGAATGAGGTGCTAATCAGTATCCAACGCCAATACATATGACAGACTAAAATACAACAAGATTAAGGTAACCGTGATAATAGGTCGGCATGGACATTATCTCCACCAGGAATGGCCTTTATAATGAAGCGGTATTCCTGAAGGGCCAGACTCCATCTGGTCAAACGAGCGTTCTTGGCTCGGTTCGATTTTAAAAATAACAACGGTTTATGGTCTGTCTCGATGACGAATTCCGTCATAAGTAGGTAGCGGGAAAACGCGTCTACGGCGTATACAATCGCCAGGCATTCTCGCTCTATAATAGCGTATCTCTGCTCTCTCGGAAGTAATTTCCGGCTAGCGTACATACAAGGGCGCAATAAGCCATCTCTTTCCTGAAGCAAAACAGCTCCAATTCCTTGGTCCGACGCGTCAGTTCGGACGGTGAAGGTGCGCCTAATATTCGGTAGGATAAGCAGCGGCGAACTGGAGAACAGTTGCTGCACTGTCGCGAGCGCGGTGGCGCACTGCGTATTCCAGGTAATTTTGTTGGGTCTGTCTTTTCTTGTAAGATCGGATAACGGGGCCGTAAGGGCCGAAAAATTCGGAACGAATTTCCGATAATAGCTTAAGAAGCCTAACAGGCTACGAACCTGCTTCTTAGTATGAGGAGCCTGGAGTTTTAAAATCTTACTTATCTTACTGTCGTCCGGTGTTTGGACGCCTTTGGCGATAGTATGTCCCAGAAAGTTAATCTGCGTATAACCCAGGAAGACTTTGCTAGGCTTAGCTGTAAGCCCGGCATCTCGAAGTTTACTAAGCACTTGACGAAGTGCTTCTAAGTGGCCTTTCCAATCCGTATGGAAAGCGCAAATGTCGTCAAAGTAGCTTAGGACGCATGGTTTCTGCTGCAATAGGATGTTCATCATCCTCGCAAATGTCGCTGGTGCCGTTACGAGACCGAATGGCATGAATCTCCATTGCATGAGACCCATAGGGGTCTGAAACGCTGTGTACTGTTTACTGGCCTCTTCCATTGGGATTTGCCAGTAGCCTTTAGCCAAATCTATTTTCGAAAACACGGACGACTCGGCCAATCGCGCAAATAGATCTTCCTGATTCGGGGTAGGTTCAGCATCGTAAATGGTTAGAGCGTTAAGCTTCCTGTAATCGATACAAAATCTAACGGAACCGTCTGTTTTCTTTACTAGTACAATCGGCGAGCAGTAAGGGCTCGTCGAGCGCTCAATGACTCCTAAGCTGAGCATCTTTTCCACCTCGGACTGTATGGTGTCGTGCGCTTGCAGCGGGCGCGGGTAGGGTTTGACAAACACGGGTACGTCCGAGTGCAACCGGATGACGTGTTGAACTAAGGATGTTTTACCCGGCAAATCAGTGAATACTGGCGAAAACTCCCGAACAAGATTCATGATGTCCTGTGTCTTACTTTGATCCAGCTCTGGATTGATATTAACGGAAGTCGCGTCCTCTGTGGCTTGCAAGGATAGGAGCGATCTAGTCATAGATAATGGCTCCCGGTCGTTGTCATCGATAGTGACCATCGCTGCGTTTGCTTGGGCCACAACATGGCATGAATGATCGTGATGAGTTTGATCATCGGTAAGATACTTTTTCAACATATTAATATGGTACACCTTATCGTTACCACGTATGGTAATGAGATAATTAACTCTGGAGAGTCGCTTTTTAACTAGAAAGGGGCCTTTCCAAGTGAGGAGTAGCTTGTTATTCGTTTCTGGTAGCAGCACCAATGCCCGATCTCCGACTGACAGGGTTCTTAACCGACTACCCCGATCGCGATATCCTATAAATGACCTGGTCCGTACGCATGCAAATTGTCGAGCCAGGTCGCATGCATTAACTATTCTATGTCGGAGATCGACTATGTACTGATACGCGGATCGCGTATCAGGAACGTCGGTATCAGAACCGGCGTATAAATCGCGTAAAATGGCCATCTGGCCACGTGGTTTTCGACCGTATAACAGTTCAAACGGGGAAAAACCCGTTGTCGCATTTGGGAGTTCCCTATATGCGAACAAGATGGCTGGAAGTCGACGGTCCCAGTCACCAGGTCTATCGGCGGAAACGCGTGCCAGCATAGTTTTCATGGTGGCATTCCAGCGCTCGCAACAGCCATTGGACTGTGGATGGTATGGCGACGTAAGTTTCTGCCTAATGCCCGTGAGTTCCAATACTTTCCTGAAAAGGTCAGAGGTGAATTGCGGACCTCTATCAGATAATAATTCGGACGGGAATCCGACACGTGTGAATATGGTCACCAATGCCTCGGCGACGTGATCGGCCGATATTTCCTTTAAAGGGACAGCCTCAGGCCAACGGGTGGCATAATCGATTACTGATAGAATAAACCGATGGCCTCTATCCGATTTCGGTAATGGCCCGACGATGTCGACGGCAACTCGCTGAAATGGAGTGGAAACCGGCGGCATCTCTTGTATAGGTGCCCGCGAAGTTTTTCCTTTGGGGGTTCTTTTCTGGCATGTATCGCAACGCGACACATAGCTATTTATGTCCCCGTAAACCCCGGGCCAAAAAAACTGAGACAGGACTCTCGATTTTGTTCTCGCTTTGCCTTGGTGGCCCGCCAATGGCGTGTCGTGCGCGAGGCGGGTGATGTCTCGGCGAAATGATCTCGGTATGACCAATTGCAAAATAGTTTCGCGCTTTCCCCGAAAAACGCGATATAGGAGGTCGTCTTTAAGGCAGAACCTGGATGTATCCGGGTTGTCCGGATCAATCTTAGCAAAGAGGGGCTTTAGTGATGGATCTGTGCGCTGTTCGTTACGAAAAATCTCGGGGGTTACATCCAAATCGACGACAGGCGATCGTAATGTGTCGTCACTCTGGCGACGCGATTGTTGTCTTGTCGTGACACACGCAATGTCGTTATCATCCCAAATCCCGAGTTCGCAATCGGAGACGTCCTTTAAGTGGGGAATATTCCCAATGATTAGGTCGGCGACCGGATTTGGTAGCACGCAGGCCGTGACAACACCAGTTATAAACGGTGTGTCAACATATATTTCCGCCAAACGAAAATGTTCAACTGAACCACCAAAAGTAATGCATGTCGCATCGCGATCCAGGAGTTGTGCAGGACGGACCAGCGATTCACGTACACCGACGGTCGTACAGCCTGAATCTCGCAATACGGATGCTCGTATGGCGTTTACTCGTCCCTCATACAATGTCAGCGCGCCTCGCTCGTGGAGGGCGGACATAACTGGAATAACTTTATCTACGGTTTCGGCATTCCTAGTTCTGTAACTGCGGTTTTCGGTGAATGCTACAGAGCATGCATTTGCCGCATCTAATCTAACTCTGCATTGTCGCGCCATGTGGCCTCCGGCGCCACATCTATAACAGTAGACTGGATTATCATCCCTTCGAGGTGTACCTCGATAAGAAGGAAATGTGGGCGCTTGATAGTAGTTGTTACGCGGTCCTCCGGTAGGGAAAGGACGTGTATATCGGGGTTCCCAGTCCCGAGAAAATTTATGGGGATTCGGTTGCCTCCTGCTAACCGGCGGCTCGGACCGTGGACGAACCTGCGGCGACTGTCGAAAGGGCTGTCTTGATTGTCTCGACGGTACCGGTGTCTTAGTAGCAGCGCCGGCGTAACACGGTTCGCTTACTTTAGCTTTAGCTAACGATCGATTAGGGTGAGCCGCAGCATACCGTTCCGCTATCGATGTTATCTCGACGGTAGTTTTGGGGGCTTGTTCCTTAAAATGCGCCACCAGGTCCGTGTGGCAGGACATATATATTTGGTCTTTAATTATCAAATCATATAGTTTCTTGTAGTTTCCCTCTTCCACACCGGCCAACTCAGTCCAACGGCTGAGTAGGTGGCGGAGGCGGTCCACGTAAGTAGAGAAATTCTCAGATGCCTCCGGCTTGCAATCGCGGAAACGCTTATGAAATCCATCTTCCGTATGTTGGAAACGCTTTAATAGCGCGGTCTTTAGAATGTCATAGTCCCTAGCGTCATCAATAGTGAGGCTATGGAAAACTTCCAACGCTCTCCCCGTCAAAAGATTGGCGAGGCATGACGTGTACTCACTACGCTGCCATCCCGCGCAAACGGCATGGAGTTCGAAGCGGTGTAGGTAGGAATCAATACGATCAACCTTAT
Organism: Onchidella celtica; assembly: GCA_963931925.1. Classification (NCBI taxonomy): domain Eukaryota; kingdom Metazoa; phylum Mollusca; class Gastropoda; order Systellommatophora; family Onchidiidae; genus Onchidella; species Onchidella celtica. The sequence goes on from OZ007569.1 coordinate 20,377,799, forward strand.
CATTAAAGGTTGGCAATTTAGGCTTCGTTTTATTATTGTAAGTAACTTCCGGAGCCCCGGTAGGTTGGGCTTGCTTCGCTTCTAACTGTTTCAAAGCGAGCTCGTACTCTCTTTGAGCCTGTTTTTCCGCGCGTTCCGCGGCTCTATAGCGCATCAATCCCTTTGCCTGTTATTCAATACTCAAGCCAACTCTGCACCAAGTTTTATTTTAGCGTATCCGAGAAAACGTATAGCGGGGTGGAGAGTGGGGAGGGGCTGCTTTAATTAGTGGTGAACACTTAATTTTTTTCTTTGAGTATTTATACATTCTATTAAGCCACACCGGATGGTAAAGACATCATGTAATCCTCAGTTTCCCGACTATATCTTCTCTTGAGTACAATTTGACCTGTTGAACATGATGAATAAAAATTCTTAACCCTGTTGTGCCCAGACGAAAATGGCCAAGCCCAAAACATCTGATATAATAATTACGCTGAACTATTTTTAAATTGTCATATTATTGCAAAAATATAAATATTCTGTAATTGGAAAAATTATTTGTTGATAAAATAGAAAGAGGAAGTGTATCAAAAGATAGAGCCTTTTGGCGTCAGGTGACCTGTTTTAAATATGGTATACTGGGCGCTAAAGGGTTAAGCACGACATTACAGTTTGTCACGAGCGAGTGAGCGAGGATCAGTAGTTACGAGAAGAGGGTTAGAATAAAGTTAACCCACGGGCCACGGGGTAGGGGAAAGCGTGCATGTTGTGAGTGGTGGGGGTCTGAATGAGGCGAGAGCGCTGTATTACTATCACTGCACACTAAGACGTCCTAGGGAACGGACGCAGGAGAAAGCCCCAGAGGGCGAACATAAGGAGAGCAGTCGGAAGACTTGGGAGTAGTGTTTTTCCAGTGATGACTGGTAGGTGAAACGATGATTGATAATTATGATTGATGTATAATATTCGTCTATTAGCATGATGTAAATAAGTATATGTGAGGAATGTGGAAGTCCTTGATACTGTATATAGCAATGTGCGCCATGAGCGATAGATGTAAGTTAAGTTCATGGATTTGTAGCGAGAGTGAGTATTGTGTACTACGGTGGAGGTGTGTTACCGTAGGATGTGTGGCGAGTAAAAGGTGGACTATTGTGTGTACGCTTCATGAGTTGTAATGAGGGGTGAAGTGAATAGAAGTGGTATGGTATTATACCAATGTAATGTTATTCTTGTAGGTGCCGGGGACGGGCCGAAGAGCCGCCTACGGTGAGCACAGGGGATAGGCCAGCATAGGGCCGGAGGCCACACATAGGCCAGGAAGGAAGCTGTCGGTGCAGGACAGTAGAGGCACATGAGTCGTGGCAGTCTGGCCACAGACAGGGACGTATATATGATTGTTGATGTGCTATTGAAATGCTAATGTGCTATTGCCATGTTGATGTGCTATTGAAATGCTAATGTGCTATTGGAATGCTAGTGTGTTATGGCAATAGGAGGGGCTATTGAGAGACTGCGGTGCCAGTGAAATATTAATGTGCTATTAAGACCCTGAGAAGAGAGGCTGAGGCCGAAGTGTCTTTAGAAAGTAACTACCGGGTTGTGGACCCGAGGAAGAGTGCATGTGGGAATAAGGCCGCTGGACAGTAGTAAATTCCATAATATAATGTATGTAATTGCACTTCGATCTTTATATTTATGTTTAATAAATGTTGAGTCTGATGGGTTGTTCTGTTAAGTGTTATACTTGTTCGTTCGTGATTGTTGTCTTGTTATAAATATTGCATCTCCCAGTCTAAGTGTCCCAGTTGTGAGAAGTTATTATCTTCTGGTGTTTTACCTTGTGGGAGAAAGATCCCCGTTATAAATTCATGTCATACAGGAGGTGGTCTTAGGGTTTATCCGGGGTTTGTTGGGGACGAACCGGTCTCGGTTTTACGAGATACAGGATCTACCGTTGTGGGAGTGCATAGGGACTGCATTCGGGATTCACAGCTTACAGGTGAGACTGTCCCGTGCATCCAATTTTCGGGGGCCATTGAGAAATTACCCATGGCAAGAATAGTGATAGATACACCTTTCCTTAGCGGGGAAGTCGAAGCAGTCGTTGGTTGTTTTCCAGGCGCCCAGCTCATCATTGGTAATGGATCTCGGGTAGTTTCCCCTTCCGAGGAGAATGTGCAGGCATGGTCTCAATCAAAAGGTATTGACTTTTGTGCCGCAGTCGAGACACGTCGACAGGTACGTGATAGGAGTAAGATTAGACCTTTGGCAACGCCAGCGGTCAACCTGGATATCACACCAGGGCGCTTGGCGACACTACAAAAGGAGGACCCATCATTGAGTCCATGTTTTGAGGAGGCGCGAACGGAGAAAACGAGGAAATATAAGAACGGGTCGTCTTCCTTTGTTATTCAGGCGGGCATTCTGTTCCGTAAGTATGTAACGGTGGCCTCCATTTTAAAGCAGGTCGTTGTGCCAGCGTTGCTAATCGCAACAGTATTGCATTTGGCAAATGATGTCCCATTAGCGGGTCATATGGGAATAGCTAGAACCAAAGAAAGGGTTCTTAAAAATTTTTACTGGCCATCTATCCACAGAGATGTACAAGTGTATTGTAAGACATGCAGTGCGTGCCAAAAGACGACGCATAAGGGTCGTACACCCCAGGCTCCTCTTCAAAAGATCCCCACGGTTTCGGAACCGTTTAAAAAGGTTTCGATAGACCTTGTTGGCCCCATTCACCCAGCTACCGATAAGGGGAATCGATTTTTCTTAACGGTCATATGTAATGCTACGAGATGGCCAGAGGCGGTTCCTCTTCGGACCATAACGTCTGAGGCAGTCGCGGAAGCGCTGTTTGGAATTTTCGCTAGGGTGGGAATTCCGGAACAGATTTTATCTGATAGGGGTGCGCAATTTACGTCGGAAATGATGAAGGAATTGTTTCGCTTATTTAGCATACAACCCATCACTACCACCCCTTATCATCCGCAGGCTAATGGCATGTGCGAAAGATTGAACTCGACGTTAAAGTCGATGCTGCGTAAGGTAGCTGCTGATCGCCCTAAAGATTGGGATAGATATATCCCTGCAGTGTTATTCGCGTACAGAGAGGTACGGCAGGAGTCAACGGGATTCTCTCCTTTTGAAATGATGTATGGTCGTAGTCCTAGGGGTCCAACTGATGTTCTTCGGGACATGATGACGTCGCCATCATCGGGAGACGATGAGCAGATTTCAGTGTTTCAGTACCTTGTTGATTTAAGAGAAAGATTATCTTCAGCGCGCACTATAGCAGAAGAAGCTTCTAGTATCGCTTCGAAAAGAGCAAAAGACTATAAAGATAGAGGTTCCAAACTGAGAATTTTTAAGCCAGGAGACAAGGTCCTATTGTTATTACCTACGGACCATAATAAGTTATTGATGACATGGAAAGGTCCTTATGTTATTGAGCGAGTTGTTTCAAAGGTAGATTACGCTATCCACATTGATGGATCGAGTAAGGTTTTCCATGTTAATATGCTACAGAGATTTTATGAGAGACCACAATATCTGTGTGCACAGACAAAACCAGAGGAGTCTGTCTTCTCTATTGCTTGTACGGGGGTCGTAGACCAGTTAGACAGTGACGTAAGCGACACCGAGGCGCAGGAAGAGATACAAATTCAATTGCCGGAGTTAACTCCGACACAAGGTTACAGGGACGTAAAATTTAACCCTGACCTTACGAGTTCAATGAGTAGGGAACTTAAGACCCTGTTAGCGTCATTCCCGGATGTTATTACGGATTTGCCGGGTCGCACTACAGTGATCCAGCACCAAATAAAGTTGACTTCGGATAAGCCAGTATCTCTTAGACCTTGTCCGCTGCCTTTTTCTTCGAGAGATAGAGTTATAAAGGAAGTTGAGTCAATGTTGAAGTTAGATGTGATAGAACCATCAACATCGCCGTATTCATCACCCATCGTCCTCGTGAAAAAACTTGATGGATCGGTGCGGTTCTGTATTGATTTTCGAAGATTGAACACTATTACGGTAGGCGATAGGGAGCCTATTCCGTTTCAGGAGGAACTAATAGCCTCATTGGCCGGGTCCACGTGGTTTTCCAAGATAGATTTAACGAAAGGTTATTGGGAAATCCCTCTTACTGAGGAGTCTAAACAATACACGGCGTTCCAAACGCCCATTGGATTATTCCAATTTAAGGTCATGCCATTTGGGTTGGTAAACGCGCCAGCGACGTTTGCACGATTAATGAGACTGGTATTGAAGGACATACCTAATGTCGTGTCATTCTTTGACGATATAGCATGTCATACGTCAACATGATCTGATCATATTCAGACACTAGCAGTAATTTTTAAACGATTACGTCATTTTGGGTTAACTGCTAAACCCGCAAAGATGGATTTGGCATGTCCAGAGATAGTATTCTTAGGACATATCGTGGGTGTCACGAGTGGAGTGAGTGCAATTAAGGGGATTGCTACAGAGCGGGTGTAGAGTAAGAAGGGCTCACGGCAGACAGGTAGGGAAAGACGTGAAAGGAAGAGAGTAAAATTAACGCACGAAGACAAGTAAGGAAAGCGTGCATGTTATAAGTGGTGGGGGTCTGAATGAGGCGAAAGCGCTGTATTACTATCACTGCAAGTTAGAAGGTCCTACTGAACGGACGCTAGTAAGAGCCCAGCGGGCGAACATAAGGGGAGCAGTCAGAAGACGGATGAGAGTGTTTTTCCAGTGATGACTGGTAGGTAGAACGTTGATTGATAATTATGATTGATGTATTATATTATATTCGTCTATTACCATGATGTAAGTAAGTATATGTGAGGAATGTGGAAGTCCTTGATATTGGATATAGCAATGTGCGCCATGAGCGATAGATGAAAGTGAGTTCATGGATTTGTAGCGCGAGTGAGTAGTGTGTACTCCGATGGAGGTGTGTTACCGTAAGATGTGTGGTGAGTGAAAGGTGAACTAGTGTGTGTACGCTTCATGGGTTGTAAGGAGAGGTGGAGTGAATAGAAATGGTAGGGTATTATACCAATGTAATGTTATTCTTGTAGGTGCCGAGGTCGGGCCAAAGAGCGCCGCCTACGGTGATAGGCCAGCATAGGGCCGGAGGCCACACATAGGCCAGAAGTGAGGCTGTCAGGGCAGGACAGTAGGGGCACATAAAGTCGTGGCAGTCAGGCCACGGACAGGGACGTAGATATGAGCGTGAATGTGATAATGTACTATTGCCATGTTGAGGGGCTAGTGAACTAATAATGTACTATTGAAATGATAATGTCTATTGAAATGATAATGTGTTATTGCCCTGCTGAGGTGCTAGGGGAGTGCTAAGGTGTATGACAATAGGAAGGTGATATTGAGAGACTGCGGTGCCAGTGAATTATGAATGTGCTATTAAGACCCTGAGGGGAGAGGCTGAGGCCGAAGTGCCTTTAGGAGTAACTACCGGGTTGTGGATCCGAAGGAGAGTGTGTGTGAGAATAAGGCCGTTGTACGGCAGTTAATTGCAATAATATAATGTATGTAATTGCGCTATTATCTGTACAATTATGTTTAATAAATGTGTGAGTCTGATGGGTTGTTCTGTTAAGTGTTAAACTTGTTTGTTCGTGATTGTTGTCCTGTCATAAACTATTACATCTCCCAGTCTGGGATTTGTGACAGTGGGTAGAGGTGTTCAGAGACCTGAAGTAACAAAAATTGACAAATTAGTAGGGTTGCAAATCCCTAAAACAAAGAAACAAGTCAGAAGCTTAGTGGGAATTTTAAATTATTACAGAAAGTTCATTCCAAATTTTTCCTCCTTGTCATCTTCTCTTACTGACCTTACTAAGAAGGGACAACCCGATAAGGTCCAGTGGACGTCTGAATGTCAGACAGCATTTGATAATTTGGTGACAGCATTATCATCGTCACCCATTCTGATATTACCCGATTTTCGATCTAATTTTATCCTCAGAACGGATGCGTCGGACTCTGGTGTCGGCGCTTGTCTTCTACAGGAGAAGAACGAATGTTTACATCCTGTATGTTATGTCAGTAGGAAGTTATTGCAGAGAGAAAGAAAGTATTCTGTGATAGAGCGGGAGTGTCTTGCCATTGTGTGGTCCGTCCAGAAATTAGGACGTTATCTCATGGGACGAGAATTTTGTATCCAGACAGACCACAAGCCACTAACGTTTTTGTCGAAGAATTGTTCGTCCAGCCCACGCTTGTCTAGATGGGCATTGGCTTAGCAGCCGTGTACCTTCGTTATTCAACCAATTCCAGGAACCAGCAATCATATCGCCGACTACCTTAGTCGAGCCTAGGGGAAGAGTTCAGGAGCTTATACATCGGAGGACAGGAACATTGACAGGATCTGTGTGAACGAGTCGTCGACTTTAAGATATTGACATTATAAATATGATATGAAGAATGGTTGATAGGTTGATTGGTTTTTGATTCTGTATTAGGTATTGTGTTAGTTAGCTATTGATGATATGATACTTATATGCATAGTGCAGGGCATATTGATCCCCATATTTTCCCCTGATTCCGGTATTTTATGTGCTAGGGGCATTGGTATGTCATTTTTATGTAAGTATTGCTCACGCTCACTCGTTGACAGTCATCTTGATGCGATTTGAAATTAATTGCATTAATTTTTTTGGGGTGGGGGATGATGTCACGAGCGAGTGAGCGAGGATCAGTAGTTACGAGAAGAGGGTTAGAATAAAGTTAACCCACGGGCCACGGGGTAGGGGAAAGCGTGCATGTTGTGAGTGGTGGGGGTCTGAATGAGGCGAGAGTGCTGTATTACTATCACTGCACACTAAGACGTCCTAGGGAACGGACGCAGGAGAAAGCCCCAGAGGGCGAACATAAGGAGAGCAGTCGGAAGACTTGGGAGTAGTGTTTTTCCAGTGATGACTGGTAGGTGAAACGATGATTGATAATTATGATTGATGTATAATATTCGTCTATTAGCATGATGTAAATAAGTATATGTGAGGAATGTGGAAGTCCTTGATACTGTATATAGCAATGTGCGCCATGAGCGATAGATGTAAGTTAAGTTCATGGATTTGTAGCGAGAGTGAGTATTGTGTACTACGGTGGAGGTGTGTTACCGTAGGATGTGTGGCGAGTGAAAGGTGGACTATTGTGTGTACGCTTCATGAGTTGTAATGAGGGGTGAAGTGAATAGAAGTGGTATGGTATTATACCAATGTAATGTTATTCTTGTAGGTGCCGGGGACGGGCCGAAGAGCCGCCTACGGTGAGCACAGGGGATAGGCCAGCATAGGGCCGGAGGCCACACATAGGCCAGGAAGGAAGCTGTCGGTGCAGGACACTAGGGGCACATGAGTCGTGGCAGTCTGGCCACAGACAGGGACGTATATATGATTGTTGATGTGCTATTGAAATGCTAATGTGCTATTGCCATGTTGATGTGCTATTGAAATGCTAATGTGCTATTGCCATGTTGATGTGCTATTGGAATGCTAGTGTGTTATGGCAATAGGAGGGGCTATTGAGAGACTGCGGTGCCAGTGAAATATTAATGTGCTATTAAGACCCTGAGAGGAGAGGCTGAGGCCGAAGTGTCTTTAGAAAGTAACTACCGGGTTGTGGACCCGAGGAAGAGTGCATGTGGGAATAAGGCCGTTGGACGGTAGTAAATTCCATAATTATTATAATGTATGTAATTGCACTTCGATCTTTATATTTATGTTTAATAAATGTGTGAGTCTGATGGGTTGTTCTGTTAAGTGTTATACTTGTTCGTTCGTGATTGTTGTCTTGTTATAAATATTGCATCTCCCAGTCTGGGATTTGTGACACAGTTCACAAGTCATCAACACAAATACGGTTCCTTCTATCACCACCCAACACCCGAACGAATGGAGTTCTGTCAACTCTCCAGTTGTTTACAACAATTTATAGCCATGAATTGAATTCTATATAATATAGGGAGCCCTCTCTTAGAAACACTGTAGATACTTAATAGGTTCATATTAATATGAAGTGAAGTATCTAAGGTAAGTAGCGTACTGATTCAAGTCTGTGTAGTTTCAATTTTAGCAAAGATACTAGAAACAATAGGATGAGACAGCTAGCGCTTTTATGGGGCACAGATTTCGCACCGCCAACTAGCGGCAAACGCGCGGAAAGCATGAAAAGTGCCGTATTTTACAAAGCCAAATAGGGAAAAATATTGAAATTTATTCCCTGTTCAGCTATCGGTGGAGGCCTTGACTGGCGTCACTTATTTTGTAATTTTAACTTCATTTGCTGTGGGAAAAATTGGCTATATATATTTTTTTTAAAGTCGCACCAGCATTGTAACAAATCAGCATCATTAATTTATGATCATGTCCGAGGCACAGGACACCGAGACGGTTTAGTTCACCAGATTCCGTCCGTCGACTTGCGTGCATTTATACGCGAGCAAGTTGTAGACGTATACTGAAAGAAGGAATGGTCCCTCTCGGTATTCTGCGTCTCGGTTCATATCAAGCATTCTTTTCATGCTGTGGGCCATGGACCCAACCCTCGATCAGCGCGCAAACTGTGTGCACGATGTTTTTAGAGGTGCGAAGAAGGGAGTGTCTCATCTTATCGTTTCTAGTATCTTTGGTTTTATATTTAGTGTAACATGTGGATTAAGGTGTTAAACGTGACCTCGTGCAATGGCGAGTCTGAAAAAAGGGCAGTTCAAGAGCAGTTCCCTGGACAGTTCTCGTATAGTAACATAAATGTTAATATATAATGATATTCCTTAATTTTGGCGAAGATATTGCCTCGTGCTGTTGGGGCTTGTATAAATACACTGTGTACTTTGTACTTTATGAAAAATGACCAGGGAAAAAAAAATCTTTTCGTATTTAGGATACTTTTATGTCTAGAGTTGAGTGACAGTTCTGGGATGCAAAAGATTTCCTTGTAAGTTCGATACTCAGGATAGTTGTAACAGAAAGCTGGTGAAGGGAAAGGAAGACTATCTATTTATGTATTATTTATCTGCTCAATCAATTAATGATCTACTCATTTACGTACGTTACCTATTAGTTTATTTGTTTCGGGGACATGTTGGTCTGGAGGCAAGGCGCACGCCTCTCATGCCGAAGGTACCGGTTTCAAATCCCGGTCGATGCAGACATGTTGGAATTTGAGGATTTTTCTCATTTTTCCCCATCCCTCATCCTATGGTGGGTAGGATCGAGCACATAGTCTTCTCGGATATGGACGAAAAACTCTGAGGGTCCGCGTGCACGTTGCGCACATTAAAGATACCTTGGCAGTTGGAAATTGAGAAGAGCAGGCCAAACAGGCTGTTGCCCGGGCAAAATTAAATTAAAAACAATTATCTACGCCCCCTCCCCCACCACTTCCCTCTCCCCCACCCTACCAAAAAAAACAACAACAACAACAACAACAACAAAAAACCGCCGACCGGCTCTGCACTGTGGCGACGGCGTGTTTGTTCCCAGTTGTAACTGGGCTACAGTGACACTAAGGTAAATTTCCCAAAATGGGATTAAAGAAGTATACAAAATACAAAATACAAAAAAGTATGCATTTCTTCATTTATTTACTCATTTATTTACATATTGATTAATTACTTATTTATTTATCTATTTATTCATTCATCCACTTATTTCTATTCAACATAAAGTTAACACAGTCATGCACACAGTAGTTGCAGACCGAATCGTATTTCAATCTAAACCCGAAATAAAAAAAAAAGGATACTATTATGTCCATTACGCAGAGGAACTGCAAGCCACTTCCAAATTACCACCACTCAGTGACTACGTGCGGCTATTCATTCCCACGCAAACGGATTTGTGCTGGAATAATCTTATCAGAGCTCACTTGAAGGAAAATCAAATTCCTGCATATAAAGCAATTAAAACAATTATCACATCTTTAACAAATAAAAATTAGTAAAACAACCGGTCGAGACAAGAGAATGCCTTGAAATAAAACACATTCTAATCAGTCACGAGGAAGGTACTAGTAATTTTTCATGACAAAAAAAAATGAGAGCAGGAGAGAGAAAGAAAGAGAGAGGGAGAGAAAGAAAACTATACCTTTGAAGGAAGAGTCAGATATTGTAGTCAATGAAACCTTCAGAGGGTTTGATCAAATTAAAAGTAAATATGACTGAGATTCGAAATCAGTAACTATTGGAGAATTGAAAAAGAAAAAAAATCAAATTATGAATCTAAAATCCTAAATTAAATCATGAAAACACTCACGCACACACACACACACACACACACACACACACACACACACACACACACACACCACAAAGAGAGACACAATAAGGGAAGGGAAAGAAAGAAAGAGAGGGGGGAGAGAGGGGGAGAGAGAGAGAGAGGGAGAGAGACTGAGAGAGAGAGAGAGAGAGAGAGAGAGAGAGAGAGGGAGAGAGAGAGAGAGAGAGAGAGAGAGAGAGAGAGAGAGAAAGAGAGAGAGAGGTTTGTCGTCTAACGCGAACACTTGTAAAAACAAGAAGTTAACACCGACTTCAACTGGCCAATCAGGTATTCCGGACACCCCAATGTCAGTCTTTCACGCTAATGCAAACAAAAGGTAGTACAATTTGTTATGTCCTCCTCTGAACCTTTACAACATTTTCGAGCCGCGGCATAGTTATCTCTAATAATCATTTGTTTTTCTTCATGAAATCCTTCCAATTATATCGACTGTTAAAATGATTATATCATGTTCTCAGGTAAGTCGGTATGTTCATGTACAATTAATTGCTTTTACCATAATCGTCCAGAATTCTAATGTCTCCTCTTCATTAGAAATGGGAAAAGACATGTCATATCATTACCACATGCTCTGTCACTGAAACTGATTGTCTTAAGTAGATGAGAGAGCGAGACGTGAAATAAAATATTATACATCTTCCCTGGGAACTATTAGTCAATATGACAAGACTTTAATCTTTGAATTTGAAATGAAATTAATGAAATAAGTTGTTTGTAAGGCTGTGATTGTGTAACTTTCACCCAAAGGTTGATGACGAATTAAAAGAAAATAATTTTCATGACAATGTTTTTGGAAATTACGTGTTACCTATTGGGTAATCAACTTGAGTAACAGAAAATGGCTTTAACTACTAAAGATCTGGATAACTAATTTTGGTGCATATATATATAACAGAAATTCTGACAATATAATGTAATGTTTGTCTACTTACATTATCAAGTTAATTTCCAAGAATTATAGATCAGTCTTGTGTTTACGACTAAATACCTGCAGGCTTACAAATTGGATGTAATAAGATAAAATAATGATGTATTTCATGATGACAAAGACAGTAGATAAAACTATGGACTGATTCTCTTGTTGAAAATATATGGTAATGGAACACTAGGGATAAAAATACAAACCAATCGTTGTGCTTCATGCAAACAGCCATGAAACAGAATTAAACAGCGTTTTTTCCAAAACTGGATAAGTCAAATTTTGCATCAGTTATGGCACATTTCAGAGAGTCATCCAAATTTGAGTAAGACACTTTTTGCTATGTCCCGTCCTTACCACGGGATAAAGCTGGTACATAGCATGTGTTAACAGGACACTTACACAGCATCTTACACTAAAAGGGGCCACAGCTGATGCAAAATTGACTTACCCAGTTTTGTCAAAGCGCTCTTCAATTAAAGATTCAATATTATGTTACAGTGACACAGACTGCAGATTGGAATTCCAGTGTTGTAAAATGACATTTAAAAAGAAACACAGTGCAAAATCTGACATAACACACGTTTAAGTGAAAGATTTACAATAAAGAACTATATTGTTTACAGGCAGTAAGGAAATAAAATTACAATACTCTGTTACAATGACACTGGCTGCAGATAGGAATTCCAGTGTTGTAAAAGGAGAGTTAAAGAGAAACACAGTGCAAAATCTGATATTATGTGCAGGTGAAAGAATTACATGTTTTTGCTTAGAAGGAGTAAGGAAATGAAATTTGATTAGATGAGAATACTGAGCCATCAAAGGTATTTTAGTGTCTGCATGTCTGTACTATCACCAGGCTTGACTAGGTACATATGGGCCGGAACCAGAGAGGCGAAATAACTGAATCATTCATACTCTAGGGTGTCAGCGGCACAGAAGTGGGAATAGTGCGATTTCAAAGAAACATCCAATACGGATCTCTACATTTGTTTTTTGAATCTTCGAAACTTTAGGTTAAACTACTTAATTTTGTGTGGGATGTAGTCTCAGAGTTCATGATAATCAGGAAAACAACAAGAAAAACAAAGACGGCAACTAAGTAAAGAAAAATGAACTCTACAACAACATCAATTGAATTTTATGACATCGTCAGTGATGAAGCGTTATCTACAATCGACACCATCATCAATCGTGTATTGATACAAATAGTGGCAGTTTTCGGTGTGGTGGGTAACGTCCTGAACATTCTCATCCTCCATCATCAAGGTGTCCGAGACAGCACCAACATTATTCTGATGTCTCTGTCCGTCGTGGACCTGGCGTATGACATCATCACACCCGTCAGGCGTTTGACCTATATCATCTCCAAATTTGATCCACTGCTAGCTACCACCTATGACACATATCAAATGGTCTACATCCATATGTTCAACAGATACCTCGGTCTTGTCTCATCAGCTCATATTGTTTTAATTTCCATTGAAAGAACAATCGCTGTGTATTTTCCATTCAAAATTTCTACAATATTTTCAGGTAGATTCACCTGGATAAGCATCGTGTTCATCTATTTGCTTTGGTTGATTTTAGGCGGACTATTTTTTCCCATGTACACAGTTCTGTGGACGTTTAACCCAGAATCTCAGAGATGGGTGGTAGTGACAAAACTTTCGGATTTTTACTCTCAAAATTCGCGGTCTCTTTCTATCGTCAACTATCTGATGATTATCCTTCGTGGTCCAGTATCTGTATTCATCATAACTGTGACCTCCGTGGCTATTGGTTATAAATTGTTCACAGCTGGACAGAAACGAGCGACCATGACATCATCAACATCAAAATCGCCCACCTTTGACAGGAAAGTCGTGAAAATGTTGATGGTTGTTTGTTTAGCGTACCTAGCACTAGGCACACCCGTTTTAATTCCGATCGTCTATTATTATGTAAAACCAAACTGGTTCAGCAACAGGGAAGGGGTTACCAACATTTATCAAATAACAGAAACTTTTACAGACTTTCTGTATACTATCAACTCCTCCATCAATTTCTTAATCTATGTCTCCATGTCCACTAAATTCTCCAAAACATACCAAATTTTGATTCCTGGCTGGAAAAAACAATTCAAATGTATACAAACTAAAGAACGATTCTAAATAATACTTGTGGAATGAAACAGTCTCATCCTCAGAATTGTTCTGTTCTGCTCGCCGGAAAAGGCTGGGGAGGGGGGGGGGTGGGTGGTACCGTACCTAGCCTGTATCGTCACAGCTAGTTGCCTCAGTAAAATGTACACCCAAGAAATAATTGCAAAAGCTGACTGTGTCTGACCGGCCTTAGTATGACAGGGTCTCCTCAGATTTATTAAGAAAAAAGTATAGGAATTATGGTGTGCACTTCTTGTCTGCCAGCATCTGACTGTGCCGTTTCGGGCTTAGTACAACCTCCCACTAAGATAGAAAGATACGGAGACAGACATGACTGACTGATAAATTCAGTGTCACACTGTCGATGTTACATGAGATTCGTTCTTCTTCTGTATCTGGTCTTGAGTATGGTTTGTTATTTCATCAAGGTAACTAGTTCGACTTGAACTGGACAAAGCCATTGGTCTAATTCTAAAATCCATTGACGAAAAAAAGGGGGTGGGGCGGGGAGGAGGGGCAGTATCAACGATATTTTTTTTCTCGTTTATTTTAACAATTGAAATAGATAATAAAAACATACATTCAGTTTGACTACACCACACGGTAAACACATTGTTCCTGGTTATTATTATCGTCTTTTGGCTATTCGATTTCTCAACAGAGCGAATTCAATCTTCGTGCATGACACAACCAATTCAGAAGGCTTCACTACGTACACAGATGCTTTTAACCTCACCAACAATAAGATTAAGACGAACTGAAGTCTGCCAACTCTCTCTCTATTTCTCCTTTATACCATCTTCCTGTCAATGAAATGAATTTTATATGCAGAAAAGTTCCCAGAAAAGAACTACTGCAGATATTTAATAAAAGTAGGTTTGTTATTATTCCACTGAAGTTGTTGTAGTTGTTTTTCAACCTGCTTTTAACATCGAGGGCGTGGCAGGAAGGAAGAGGTTTTTGTCTGCAGCCAACTCGGGTCTTGGCGTAATGCTCTGGGTCGTCAGAACTTCTGTGACAGCAGTCTGGTCCAGGTCTTCCTTGGTCTGCCTCTGGCCTTGTATCCACAGAACTGCATGTTGTATGCACGATGGGCCGGCTGGAGAGATCTACTGAAGTGAATTATCTAAATGAAATAAATCTCTGATAACTGGTGTTGGAAATAAGATTTTCGTAAGACCAAAGAGCTTGTTTCTGACTGCTGGAGACCTAGAATCTCGCGGATTATGCTAAATAACGAAAATGGTTCGTCTTTTGCTTGAATCTTATATAATAACAAAAACACAACAACAACAAAAAAAATAACAACTCGCCCGATTTATAACAAGACCCAGCGCCACTCATACAGCTCGGATTCGCCTGAAATTTTACAGCTGCCTTCCTTTCGGCCTGAAGAATTAAGGTTCTTTTTGAAACTCAGAGACTTCAAATAGCGGGGAGGTTGTTTTTTTTTTTGAGTTTGCTTTGTGTCACTAATTTCGCCCCGCAACCCATTCCTTTCCATAAACAAATGACGTTATCATTTCCTGCGGGGTGTTCACTATCAAACACACTGACCCGTGCTCAAATTATTGCCAGTTCATTAGAATCTGATTGGGTGCGTCGGGCATAAACGCGCAAAGGGAGTGCAGGATGCTGTTTCTAAAGATCAACAAATAAAAAACAAAACAACAACAAAACAACCCCGTACGCCGGGTACCTCAGCTAGTTTATCTATAATTTACAATAAATAATTTCATTCTAGAGTCAACGAAGATGACTTGATTTGCACGGCCTGTAATGGCTAAGAAAAAAAAAAAAAAGGAAAGATTTTATCTGACGATCATCGACTGTGTCTTTCAATTTTAAAAAGAAACCTGGAATCACCAATCACAGAATACGCTCCCATCACCCTAAATCTTAAAATTTCTAGACAACAGGAAAAATTTGAAATCTAAAGATTTCTTTTTATATGCTGGACAGGGGTGTGGCCGAATTGTATCCGAATTTTAGGAAACAAATAGTCAAACGTTTCCCCAGAAAGTGCTAAGAGAGTTTTAGATTTTGGAGCAAGAACTAAAGAGGCCAAAAACTCACAATAGATAAGTTCCCGCTTCTTTGCAAAGTAAACAAAAATTTCTTTGTATAATGTTTGAGTTTTTTTTTGGCCTATGAAGGTTGAAGGTTTCTTGTGACAGAGAGTTTGCGTTAATTCTCTTACATTTCTATTCTCTTGTGGTTTATGGGAACACCTTTTCGTTGTTTGTTTCTACCGCGGGGCTTCAGAACATACAAATTCGAAATTTTTTTTCTTGTTGTCATTTTAGCTTCCGGAGCAGTTGCTTATCAGAAAGTGTAAATAAAATTAGGATAATGTAATTAACGACGTATCTAATCCTTTTTCAGAATTTGATCATTATGAATGAAGTACGAGTATCCGATCTAAAATAATCATGTAATGTAGATTATAGAATGACCTAGAAAAAAGTATTTGATGTGTTTGAGTGACATGTCAGCGGAATGTTTTTTTTCTAATCGTATCGCATAAAAAGACATTCTATACATGGGCGCAGTAACCTACTGTTTTAATTAGCTACTTATCAGGCTGCCCCTAAAGTCTAGATCCATTAGTTGTTTTTTTTCTTCTCATATGGAGACTGAAAAATGTTATTATCTATTTCAGATTAAACACCAGTCACTCTAAATTAAAAAAACAAAATGTTCAGTGTTCTTGTATTCAGTGTATACACAAGTACCGCGAAGTCCAAAACTAACAATTTGAACATTTATTGTTTACATAAACGTTTCAATATATTTTTGCGTACGAATCAAGACTCTTCCGAGACCCAGCATATATTGATATATTTAATTATCTGGCGAACTATTAGGGAGGCTTCATTTTCACACAAGTTGGTTTCCCAAATTTTGGTCAGCGCTCACACCAAAGAAAATCAAGCACGTCAGTTGAAACTGCATCTCAGCTTATTATCACGGTATTTCCAATTAGTTGGTGAAACAACTGTTGAGTTGAAAGAGTTAGACTATCTTGAAATGAATCAATGTTTAATATGTCACAAAGAAAGTGCAAGACAGTTTTTCTCAAAAATCGGAGAGAAAGAAAGAAAGAAAAAGAGAGAGAGAGAGAGAGAGAGAGAGAGAAAGAGAGAGAAAGAAAGAGAGAGAGAGAGAGAGAGAGAGAGAGAAAGAAAGAGAGACAGAGAGCGAGAGAGAGACAGAGAGAAAGAAAGAGAAAGACATAGAGAAAGAGACAGAGAGACACAGAGAGAGAGAGAGAAAGAGAGAAAGGGGGTAACAAAGAGAAAGAAAGAAGGAGAGATAGGGACGCAAACCTATTCACACACACACGGGCAAGGAAAGCAAGAGAGAGAGAGAGAGAGAGAGAGAGAGAGGGAGAGAGAGAGAGAGAGAGAGAGAGAGAGAGAGAGAGAGAGAGAGAGAGAGAGAGATTTTGCGTCTAAGATAAACAGTGCCAAAAACACCCAGGAGGAAGATACTGAGTACATCTAACCAACCAAAGTTCCGCTGAATCACGCCAGACTGTCACATTATTACAAGCCTGCAAAGTGTAACACTTACATCGTGTTCTCTGTTGTACCTTCATAGCACCACAGCCAGGCCCCACATCCTTAAGCACCATTGCTATTACCGTTCTTTTTTGTGTGTGCTAATGTTCTCTCTTTCATCTGCTCGTAAATGATTACAATACGAGATTTCCAGTCAAGTTGGATATTAAAGTCAGGTATCTTCCCAACTTTTCTGCTACTCTCGCAATCTTCTATAATTAGAATGCCAACTTTCCTCGTTTCAACCCATTAGGAACAGAGGCATTAGGTTATCACCGCATTCTCTATCATTGAAACTGATTTTCTCAGGTAGATAATTAAAGGACAGTCTCTGAAATAAACTTTAATTGCTATGTCATGTTCCCCAGAAACGACTAGTTATTATGACAAAATCTTAATGTTTTAATTTATGATGAAATTAGATAGATCTACTTGTATGATTGTGACCGTGTAACTATATTAGCATAATTATGGTTGATGATAAGACTAAAGAAAACATTTTTCATGGCAATATTTTTAGACATAACAAGTTAGTTCTTGGGTTAACAATTTGAATGACAGGGTAACATATAAATCGCCCTTTTAGACATGGATCATTAATTTTGATGGATGAAAATAAGAGATTCAATGTTTGGGTACTTACAGTATCTACCTCACTCCCAAGAGAATGCAGAACAATTTTGTGCTTTCAAGTAAATATGTGCGGGGATACAAATTGGGTGTAATAAAATAAAATAATGATCATTATGTTTTATGATGTCAGAGGCAATCGTTAAAACTTCCTAATAATTCACTCGTAAAAATATAATTACAGTAACAGGACATTGGAGACAAAACTACATGTCAAAATATGTTGCACTTCATTCAATTAGCAGTAGAACAGAATAAAAGATTCAATATTATGTTACAATGACATAGACTGCAGATAGGAATTCCACTACTGTAAAGGGGCAGTTAAGAAGCAATAAAAGGAAAAATCTGACAGACTTGCCCGTGATGTGGTAGTGAAATGCTGCAGAGCATTATATTGTTTACAAGGAGATAACAAAACGCATTTAAACAAACAAACAAAGAAAAACAAAAAAATGACCACAAGAATACTGCAAGTCAACATTCCATAAAAAATATAAAGGAGTTTTGAGTGTGCTTTATTAAATCATCAACAAACTTCACAACATTCTTGGTATCTTAGTCTACCAGGAAGGCGAAAGAGTGTATTCGTTCATTCTCTGAAGACCACCGACATGAGAGAGGGAAATCTGTGACTTTAAAGACGTGGGGCTGGCAATGGTGACATCTCTGCAGTTCTGAAATTTGAATAAGCTATTTTTGTAGGGGATGTAGTCTCGGAGTTCAAGAAGCTGAGGAAAACAAAAAGAAAAAAACAAGGACGACAAATACGAAAAAGGAAAAGAAATGAATTTTACAACATCATCGGCTGAAATTTATGACATCGTCAGTGATGAAGTTTTATCTATTATCGACATCGTCATCAACTGTGTGTTGTTACAAATAGTGTCAGTTTTCGGTGTGGTGGGTAACATCCTGAACATTCTCATCCTCCATCATCAAGGTGTCCAAGACAGCACCAACATCGTTCTGATGTCTCTGTCGGTGGTGGATCTGGCGTATGACATCACCACGCCCATCAGACGAGCATCTTGCATCATCTCCAAGTTCGACCCAGGTTTTGCTATCACCTATGACACATATCAAATGGTCTATATCCATATCTTCAGTAGATATCTCGGCCTTGTCTCATCAGCTCACATTGTTTTGATTTCCACTGAAAGAACAATCGCCGTGTATTTTCCATTCAAAATTTCTACAATATTTTCATGTAGATTCACCTGGATATACATCGTTTTCATCTACTTGTCTTGGTTAGTTTTAATTGGTCCATTTTTTCTCATGTACAATGTTTTATGGACTTTTAACCCAGAATCTCAGAGATGGGTGGCAGTGACAACATTTTCGGACTTTCACTTTCAGAATTCGTGGTCTCTTTCTATCGTCAATTATCTGATGATTATCCTCCGTGGTCCAGTATCTGTATTCATCATAATTGTGACGTCCGTGGCTATTGGTTATAAATTGTTCACAGCTGGAAGGAAACGAGCGGCCATGACGTTGTCAACATCGATGTCCTTTGACACTAGAGTTGTCAAAATGTTGATGGTTGTATCTTTAGCGTTTCTGGCACTAGGCACACCCGTTTTAATTCCGATCGTCTATTATTATGTAAAACCAAACTGGTTCAGCAACAGGGAAGGGGTTACCAACATTTATCAAATAACAGAAACTTTAACAGACTTTCTGTATGCTATCAACTCCTCCATCAATTTCTTAATCTATGTCTCCATGTCCAATAAATTCTCCAAAACCTACCAAATTTTGATTCATGGATGGAAAAAACAACTTCGATGGATACAAACTAAAGAACGATTCTAAATAATACATGTGGAATGAAACAGTCTCAGCCCCAGAATTGTTCTGTTCTACTCGCCGGAAAAAGGCTGAGGGGGGGGGGTGGGGGGGGGGGGGAGGGAGTGTATCATACTAAGCCCGTATCGTCACAGCTAGTTGCCTCAGTAAAATGTACACCCAAGAAATAATTGCAAAAGCTGACTGTGTCTGAGCGACCTTTGCATGACAGGGTCTCCTCAGATTTATTAAGAAAAAAGTATAGGAATTATGGTGTGCACTTCTTGTCTGCCAGCATCTGACTGTGCCGTTTCGGGCTTAGTACAACCTCCCACTAAGATAGAAAGATACGGAGACAGACATGACTGACTGATAAATTCAGTGTCACACATTCGATGTTACATGAGATTCGTTCTTCTTCTGTATCTGGTTTTGAGCATTTTTTGTTCTTTCATTAAGGTAACTAGTTCGACTTGAACTGGATAAAGCCATTGGTCTAATTCTAAAATCCATTGATGAAAAAAAGGGGGTGGGGCGGGGAGGAGGGGCAGTATCAACGATGTTTTTTTTCTCGTTTATTTTAACAATTGAAATAGATAATAAAAATATACATTCAGTTTGACCACACCACACGGTAAACACATACAATAAACCTCAGTGTTCCTGGTTATATCGTCTTTTGGCTATTCGATTTCTCAACAGAGCGAATTCAATCTTCGTGCATGGCATTACCAATTCAGAAGTCATCACTACATACACAGATGCTTTTACCCTCACCACCAATAAGACGAACTGAGTTCTGCCAACTCTCTCTCTCATTTACACCATGTTACTATCAATGAATTTAATTTTATAGTGCAGAAAAGCCCCCAGTAAAGAACTACTGCAGATATTTAATCAAAGTAGGTTTGTTATATTCTACTGAAGTTGTTGTTGTAGTTGTTTTCAACATGGTTTTAACATCGAGGGCGTGGCAGGAAGAAAGAGGTTTTGGTCTGCAGCCAGCTGGGAAGCCTGTCTTGGCGTAATGTCGTGGGTCGTCAGAGCGTCTGTGACAGCACTGGTTCAAGTCTTCCTTGGCTCTGCCTCTGCCTTGTATCCACAGAACTGCATGTTGTATGCACAATGGGTCGGCTGGAGAGATCTACTGAAGTGAATTATCTAAATGAAATAAATCTCTGATAACTGGTGTTGGAAATAAGATTTTCGTAAGACCAAAGAGCTTGTAGCTGACTGCTGGAGACCTAGAATCTCGCGGATTATGCTAAATAACGAAAATGGTTCGTCTTTTGTTTGAATCTTATATAATACAAAAAAAAACAACAACAACAAACAAACTCGCCCCATTTATAACAAGACCCAGCGCCTCTCATGCAGCTTGGATTTGCCTGAAATTTTACAGCTGCCTTCCTTTCGGCCTAAAGAATTAAGGTTCTTTTTGAGACATGGAGACTTGAAATAGCGGGGAAGTGTTTTTTTTTTTTTTTAGTTTGCTTTGTGTCGCTAATTTTGCCCCGCAATCCATTCTTTTCCATAAACAAATGACGTTATGATTTCCCATGGTGTGTTCACTATCAAACACACAGACCCGTGCTCAAATTATTGCCAGTTCATTAGAATCCGCTTGGGTGCGTGGAGCATAGACGCGCAAAGGGAGTGCAGAATGGTGTTTCTAAAGATCAACAAATAAACAAACAAAAAACAAAGTGTAAGAAAGTGTAAATAAAATTAGGATTACGTAATTAACGACGTATCTAATCCTTTTTCAGAATTTGAGCATTATGAATGAAGTACGGGCATCCGATCTAAAATAATTATGTAATATATATTATAGAATGACCTTGAAAAAAGTATTTGATGTGTTTGATGAGACATGTCAGCGGAATATTTCTTTCTAATTGTATCGCATAAAAACACATTCTAATAATAGGCGTAGTAACCTTCTGAAATTAGTTGCTTATCAGGTTGCTCCTAAAGTCTGGACCCATTACATGTTTTTTTTTTTTTTTTCTCATATGGAGACTGAAAAATGTTATTTTCTATTTCAGATTAAACACCAGTCATGCTAAATTAGAGAAAAAAAATGTTCAGTGTTCTTGTATTCAATGTATACACAAGGCCCGGGAAGCCCAAAAACCAACAGTTTGAACATTTATTGTTTACATTAACGTTTCAATATATTTTTGCCTACGAATCAAGACTCTTCGGAGACCCATATCTAGATCTATACTAATAAAAGTGAAACCTTACGACAATTGCAGCGCGCCTTTCGCTAGTCCTCTGTTAATGCTGATTCGTTGGCCCTCAGATTTTATACAGCGCTTAGTATAGACTGTCGTCGTGTCGCCGGCACAGAAAATAAAAAAATGATTAATAACTCGCAGAACGTTTGTATTAGTTTCTAGGTTGCGCCACATTGGCGTTCGGTCTATTTTTTCGGCAAATTAATGTAACTAAGATTGGTTCCGGTATAGACTGTATCACACTCACAAAACAACTTCCGGTTAGGACTGGTTTGAATGATGAGATTGAGTTCTAAGACTATCAAGTATGAAACGTATGTGTGTTCTCAATGTGCCTAGACTAGTAAAAAGAAAGGGTCTGGAATTGGAAGATTGACGTTGCAGGGCCAAAAGTGCAGGTTTGTGTTTTCAATGTGCCTAGGAAAATATTAGTACAGATTTCTTTTCCATTAACACAATGACGTTATCACTTCCTGCGATGTGCAAACAAACTAACCCGTGCGCAAATCATAGCCATTTGGCGGATGCTGGCGGGACGCGCAGGACGTCAACGCGCAAAGGGAGAGCAGTAAAACGTATCTAAAAACAAACAAACAAACAAAAGTAAAACAAAGCTAAAGGAACAAGCAAAATGAAGCAGGTCCATAATATTCACCCAGAACTGAAACTAATAAATCAATTTATCCCGGGCAGGGCCGGGAACTCAGCTAGTCTATACTAATAAAAGTGAAACCTTACGACAATTGCAGCGCGCCTTTCGCTACTCCTCTGTTAATGCTGATTCGGTGGCTCTCAGATTTTATACAGCGCTTAGTATAGACTGTCGTCGTGTCCCCAGCACAGAAAATAAAAAAATAATTAATAACTCGCAGAACGTTTGTATTAGTTTCTAGGTTGCGACACATTGGCGTATGGTCTAGTTTTTCGGCAAATGTAATTGAGATTGGTTCCGGTGTCTGTATCACACTCACAAAATAACTTCCGGTTAGGATTGGTTTGAATGATGAGATTGAGTTAGACTATCAAGTATGAAACTTTGTGTGTTTTCAATGTGCCTAGACTGGGAAAAAGAAAGGGTCTGGAATTGGGAGATTGACGTTGCAGGGCCAAAAGTACAGGTTTGTGTTTTCAATATGCCTAGGAAAATATTATTATATTTCTTTTCCGTTAACACATGACGTTATCACTTCCTGCGATGTGTTCACTAACAAACAAACTAGATCTAACCCGTGCGCAAATCATAGCCATTTGACGGATGCTGGCGGGACGCGCAGGACGTCAACGCGCAAAGGGAGAGCAGTAAAACGTATCTAAAAACAAACAAACAAAAATAAAATAAAGCTAAAGGAACAGGCAAAATGAAGCAGGTCCATAATAATCACCCAGAACTGAAACTAATAAATCGATTCATCCCGGGCAGGGCCGGGAACTCAGTTAGTATATTTATATTAATCTGGTGAAGTATCAGGGTCCGATGGCTGCCGAGGTTTCATTTTGACACAAGTTTTTTTGTTTGTTTGTTTGCAAAGATTTTGTCCGCACTAACGTCAAAGAAAATCAAGCACTTGAGTTGAAACTGCATCTCAGCTTATTATCAAGGTATTTCCAATTAACTGGTAAAACAATTGTTGAAAATGTTAGACTGTCTTGAAATGAATCACTTTTTAATATGTCGGTACGAAAGTCCAAGATATTTTTCTCTTAAAAATCAGAGAAAGAGAGAGAGAGAGAGAGAGAGAGAGAGAGAGAGAGAGAGAGAGAGAGAGAGAGAGAGAGAGAGAGAGAGAGAGACAGAAAGAAAGAAAGAACGAGAGACAGAGAGAGAGAGAGAGAGAGAGACACAGAGAGAGAGAGGCAGAGAGAGAGAGGCAGAGAGAGGGGTCAAGAAAGAGAAAGAAAGAAGGACATATAGGGACGCAAACACATTCACACACACACGGGCAAGGAAAGCAAGAGGGGGGGGGAGAAATAGATAGATAGATAGATAGATAGATAGATAGATAGATAGATGGATAAATAGATATATAGATAGATAGATAGATAGATAAATAGATAGATAGATAGATAGATAGATAGATAGATAGATAGATAGATAGATAGATAGATAGACAGATAGATAGATAGATAGACAGATAGATAGATAGATAGATAGATAGATAGATAGATAGATAGATAGATAGATAGATAGATAGATAGATAGATAGACAGATAGATAGATAGATAGATAGATAGATAGATAGATAGATAGATAGATAAATAGATAGATAGACAGATAGATAGATAGACAGATAGATAGATAGATAGATAGATAGATAGACAGATAGATAGATAGATAGATAGATAGATAGGTAGGTAGATAGATAGATAGATAGATAGATAGATAGATAGATAGATAGATATATAGACAGATAGATAGATAAATAGATAGATAGATAGATAGATAGATAGATAGATAGATAGATAGATAGATAGATAGATAGATAGATAGATAGATAGATAGATAGATAGATAGATAGATAGATATTTTGTGTCTAACACGAACAGTGCTGAGAACACCCAGAAGGAACACACTGAATACATCTAACCAACCAAAGTTCCGACCCTGAATCACCGCCAGTCTTTCATATTATTACAAGCCTCCAAAGTGTAACACTTTTGTCATGTTCTCTGTTGTACCTTCATAGCACCACTGCCAAGCCCGACATCCTTTGTCACCATTGCTGTTACGTTCTTTGTGTGTGTGTGTGTGTGTGTATGCGTGTGTGTACTAATATTCTCTTTCATTTGCTCTCACATGATTATGATACGAGATTTCCATTAAAGCTGGATATGAAAGTTAGCCATCTTCTCGACTTTTCTGCTGCCCCCTTAATCTTCTATAATTTGAATACCTACCTTCCTCATTTCAACCCATTAGGAACAGAGGCATCAGATCATCAGCACATTTTCTAACATTGAAACTGATTTTCCCAAGTAGATAATTAGAGGACAGACTCTGAAATAAACTTTAATTGATATGTCATGTTCCCAAGAAACGACTAGTTATTATGCCAAACTCTTATTTTAATTTATAATGAAATTAGATACTTGTATGACTGTGATCGTATAACTATTACCATATGGTTGATGATAAGCCTAAAGAAAACATTTTTCATGACAATATTTGTAGACATTACAAGCTAGCTTTTGGGTTAAAAACTTGAATGACATAGCAACACTCGAAATAGCCCTTTTAAACGTGGATAATTAATTTTAATGGATGAAAATAAGAGATTCAATGTTTGGGTACTTACATTATCTACTTCATTGCCTGGAGAATACAGAACAATCTTGTGTTTTCAATTAAAATTGTGCAGGGATACAAATTGGGTATAGTAAGATAAAATAATGATGTATTTTATGATGTCAGAGGCAATCGTTAAAACTACCTATTAAATCTCTCGTAAAAATTTAATTACGGTAATAGGACATTGGAGCTAAAACTAAACACCAAAATATGTTGCACTTCATGCAAATAGCAGTAGAACAGAATAAGAGATTCAATATTATGTTACAATGACATAGACTGCAGATAGGAATTCCACTACTGTAAAGGGGCACTTAAGAAGCAATGCAAGACCAAATCTGACAGACATGCCCGTGATGTGGTAATGAAAATGCTGTAGAGCATTGTATTGTTTACAAGAGGATAAAAGGCATTTAAACAAAAAAAAAAAAATGACCACAAGAATAATGCAAGTCAACACCTCATGAAAAATATAAAGGACTGTTGAATGTGTTTTATTAAATCATCAACAAACTTCACAACATTCTTGGTATTTTAGTCTCCCAGGAAGGCGAAAGAGTGTATTCGTTCATTCTCTGAAGACCATCAACATGAGAGAGGGAAATCTGTGACTTTAAAGACGTGGGGCCGGCAATGGTGACATCTCTGCAGTTCTGAAATTTGAATAAGCTATTTTTGTAGGGGATGTAGTCTCGGAGTTCAAGAAGCTGAGGAAAACAAAAAGAAAAAAACAAGGACGACAAATACGAAAAAGGAAAAGAAATGAATTTTACAACATCATCGGCTGAAATTTATGACATCGTCAGTGATGAAGTTTTATCTATTATCGACATCGTCATCAACTGTGTGTTGTTACAAATAGTGTCAGTTTTCGGTGTGGTGGGTAATGTCATGAACATTCTCATCCTCCATCATCAAGGTGTCCGAGACAGCACAAACATCATTCTGATGTCTCTGTCTGTGGTGGATCTGGCTTATGACATCACCACGCCTATTAGACGAGCATCTTGCATCATCTCCAAGTTTGACCCACGTCTTGCTATCACCTATGACACATATCAAATGGTCTACATGCATGTCTTCAGTAGATATCTCGGTCTTGTATCGTCAGCTCACATTGTTTTGATTTCCATTGAAAGAACAATTGCCGTGTATTTTCCATTCAAAATTTCTACAATATTTTCATGTAGATTCACCTGGATAAGCATCGTGTTCATCTACTTGTGCTGGTTAGTTTTAGCTGGTCCATTTTTTCTCATGTACACAGTTCTGTGGACTTTTAACCCAGAATCTCAGAGATTGGTGGTAGTGACAAAATTTTCGGACTTTTACTATCAGAATTCGTGGTCTCTTTCTATCGTCAACTATGTATTGATTATCCTCCGTGGTCCAGTATCTGTATTCATCATAACTTTCACGTCCGTGGCTATTGGTTATAAATTGTTCACAGCTGGACAGAAACGAGCGGCCATGACGTCATCAGCACCGATGTCCTTTGACACTAGAGTTGTCAAAATGCTGATGGTTGTATCTTTAGCGTACCTAGCACTAGGAATTCCCGTTTTAATCCCGATCGTCTATTATTATGTAAAACCAAACTTGTTCAGCAACAGTGAAGGAGTTACCAACATTTATCAAATAACAGAAACTTTTACAGACTTTCTGTACGCTATCAACTCCTCCATCAATTTCTTAATCTATGTATCGATGTCCACTAAATTCTCCCATACCTACAAAATTTTGATTAATGGCTGGAAAAAACAACTCAGGTGTATACAAGCTAAAAGAAAAATTCTGAATAATACTTCTGGAATGTAATAAAGTTTGTTTAACGTTAGGCTCAAAAGTGTAAAGAAAAAAGATTACATAATTAACGACATATTTCATCTTTTTCTGAGAATTTGAGAAATAAGAATAAAATACAAGGATCCTATCTGAACTATGTAAATTGGAATAGCTGTAACACATTTTTGGATATAACCTAACATCACAATGTTATTTTTTAAATATCTCACACAAAAAGTCATATCAGAGTTGGGCACAGTGGAGTATTGTTTTAGCTGCTTATCTAAATTATAAAAACTAGTTGAGTTACCCGGCCCTGCCCGGGAGAAATATCTTTATTACTGATAATGATCTAGATCTAGGACACAAAGTAAAGTTCCTTCCACAGACAAAGAAATACAATGAAAGAATCAGTATCGATTCGGATTTCTCGCCAACTCTGGAGTTTGTTTACCCTTTTTCTCTAAAGTTTACAGGCGATCCATGTTTTCGTTAAACCACAATTTGCTTCATTCAGCGAATGAACGATGAGGGAGACTGCGTCATGGTACTAAAATTTCGTAAAAATAGATCACAATAGCGTGTCCCTGTTCTAAAAGCATGGAGTCGGAAGTGTTTGTTGCGATTATTACGTGTGAATTATGCAAAATGAACAAATTACCCAGAGTTTGCAGCATTTTTATATTCTACCCTTACATCACAATAAGTCGAGTTATAGGCGATGAGAATGCTTCCAGACTTTTGGAGCCCTCCCAAAAAGAGCCTTTGAGGGCAGAACTTTCACCCTTAGCTCCATTATAGTATCATACAAGAGAACGCCTCTGCTAGTATTACCGTTTGTCTTTATTTTAGAAATACAAGCAAAGCCTCTGTTACTATTAATGTTCTACCTGCTTATCTTTACTATAGAAATACAAGAAAAAGCCTCTGTTACCATAATTGTTTTACTTGTTCATCTATACTATCAAAATGCAAGAAAACGCATATGTTGCCATTATTGTTTTACCAGAATATCTTTACTACAAACATACAAGAAGTCGCCTCTGTTACTGTCTGGTCTGCCTATCTATACCATAACATACAAGAAAACGCATCTGTTACCCTTTCTGTTTTATCTTCATATCTCTACTATTAATGTACAAGAAACCGCCTCTGATAGCATGACTATTTCAGCTGCCTATCTATATTATAAAAGAGCAAGAAAACACCTCTGTCACCATTACTGCTTTATCTGCTTATATTTACAATAAAAATACAAGAAAATGCATCTGCTACCAATACTGTTTTGCCTCCTGATCTATACTAAAAAAAATAAAGGCCTCTTTTATATTACTGTTTTACTTGCTTATCTATATTATAAAGATAAATAAATCCAGTTTGTTAATAACTCGAAAACTACTCACGGATCATTTCGAAATTTGGCATGAACAAGCGAAATATGGTTGTGAACCGTACAAGGTATAAAAGAGCCTAAGATAATGATCGATCGATGATTTGTCCACAAAATTTGCCAGCAGTTGGGCACTCTAACTCGCGAGTGGGTTTAAGCGATGTGTTACGAATGGGACACCGCTTCGTTTGCGTGCAATAAACAAAATTCTCGGTGTGCACTGAGTCTAGTCATGCAGCTGTGGAATTATTGTCTTTGCGTACTGCTTATACAACAGGCCTAGGCATTTGCGGAAGAGAAGAATTAAAAACTCGCTCCCAAACAGGCAAATCAGCGTCATCCACTGGCTGCACCATCTGTGGAAGGGACTGTCACTCCCGGGTAGGCTTGTCCAGCCACACACGAAGCTGCCTCAGACATACAGACAACCCCCAGAATAAGCCCATAGTCTTTCGAGTAGGGCTGGGCAGCGAATCGCTTTGTGGTTAATTGGTTATCCGAGCGATCCGAATGTGAAAAATTGGTTAACCGGTTCGCGAACCCATTTTTTAACGACTAACGAAACTAAGTCAGGTTTCCAACGCGCTTGATTTTTTTGGGGGGGGGGGGGCGGAGGTTTGGGACGACCACTGCAGAAAGGAGGGCGTCATCGGAATGTGGCGGTGTCCCCTTTCAAGTTTTTTTTTAGGCCCATTGGAAAAGTCGGCCAGTAAACAAGTAATAAGTTGGCCAGATCGAAAAAATAATTGCACTTTTGAAATCAGCATATCAAAAATATCAAAGTCGACGCGTACACATCCCGTTTTAATGTTTTGTTTATAAGATATCAATTTCATGAGTGTTACACAATTAATAGAAGCAAATCTGAAAAACCAGTTGAAAGGCGAGTCGAGACCAAAATTTGGTGATCGATTAAATCCGAATATCTGGGTAACCTGTTCGTGAACCGGATCTTTGCCCAGGCCTACATTCGAGACTGATGGATACTGACTCAACTCAGCTCATTCTGCTCATCGTTGTAAACTCCGTTTTCCACTTTTCCTAAACAATTTAATATATGTTCATATAAAAGGGTTTCATACTATTTATATATATTCCACCCGACCTGGACAAGTTGCATCTTGAAAATTGTCCTGGAACCAAGACCAGCTGCATATCTAGATCTAGGTTACATTAACAACGACGCTTAGATTCGAAGCAAAGACTAAATAGATCTTTTTGTTACACTCCAATGCCTTGCAGAATACAAGCATGTAGTAAATTTGATTTTTTGCCACTAACGTATGAAGAGTGGTGTAGAATGGAATTTCCGGTCACACTTTTCGATTCATGTCGGAACACTTATCTTCTTTCTGAACAATTCAGTTGTGGCTCAAATTAACGAAAGAATAAAAAAATAAAACGAACTTCAAGATCTTTTAAAATGTGCCCCGGTACACTTTTACGTCTTTCAATGTGTAATATGATATTTTGTAGAATCTAAGGTTCAGCCAAAGAGTTTATAATAAACCTAGAGGTAAAACTCGGTCACGTCACACAGCCGCAAATAGAAAGCCCAGCAGCCATCTTTGCTTACGGCAAGCGATTGCAAACACGGTGTCAAGGCCAGTGCTAACGAAAGTAATTTTTGTCGGAAGGACTCAGTATTTTATTCTTGTTCATTCCTCTTTTGAGATGGAGGTTCAAATTCATCCGTACATTTTGTATTTTGCCCTAATTCATAATGTTTTTTTTTTCTTTTCTTTTGGTGGGATTACATTTTTTACATTTTCGTGGTTCACCCAATCCATAAATTAACTCTGCTCATTACTACTATAAACCCCGTTCAAACAATCTGAAAGACCGTATTATTTTAGGCTTGGATTTGTTTACTTTAGCCGTACTGTCTAGGTCGAAGCAGGCTTGCTGTAAGTTGGCTTTACTTTAGCCGTACTGTCTAAGTTGAGGCAGGCTTGCCGTAAGTTGGCCGCCATCTTTACTTCACCTACTGACGACGCCACGCGGGGACTTGCGTAGCGCTAGTCTGACCTCTAGCTATATAACCTCTTTGGGTTCAGCAGTTAAAAGGCCTTTCATGACCACAATGGAGGCCTTACTTCCTTTACAATATATGAAGATGATTAACATATCATATTTCTTAATTTTGGTGATATAATACGGCACGCAGGCTGTCGACGTTTGTATTAAAAACACTGTGTACTTTACAAAAATGACCAGAGACATTTTTCTTTTCGGATTTGAAATGTCAGTCCAACAGGCTGTATGACTATCATACACTGATTTCTTCACTGTGATCATTTTCACACAACCAATTTTTTTTTTTTTTCAAATAACTAATTTTGTCACCGCTCACGACAAAGAAAATCAAACAAATGAATTGAAACTGCATCTGAAGCAATAATAATTATCAGATAGTTAACAATTCACTGGTGAAACTGTTGGTGAAATCACAATTACTTTGAAATGGATCACTTTTTAATCAGTCACTGCAAAATAATGGCTATTTTTCAAGTAAATCAGATAGAGAGAGAGAGAGAGAGAGAAAGAGAGAGAGAGAGAGAGAGAGAGAGAGAGAGAGAGAGAGGGAAAGAGAGAGGGAGAGAGAGGGAGGGAGAACAAGATAGATAGATAGATAGATAGATAGACAGACAGACAGACAGACAGATAGATAGATAGATAGATAGATAGATAGATAGATAGATAGATAGATAGATAGATAGATAGATAGATAGATAGATAGATAGATAGATAGATAGATAGATAGGCAGGCAGACAGACGGCGATTTTTGCGTCCTACTGTTCACAAAACCAGGATGAAAACATCGTAGACATTTGGCCAACCAAAGATTCCTGTCCCCCTGAATCATGTCAGTCTTTAACATGATTATAAACTATCAAAGGTATATACATTTCATTTATTGTTCTTCTTTGTACTTCAACAGCATTTTCACCAGAGGGCATACCGCGACCATAGATCTTGTTTGTTCTATCTCCGTTTTCTGAAAAACTGGAGATCTATTAGTATGAGGTATAACCAATACACAGTTTGACACTTGTTTAAAATGAGTTGTCTCACTTTTCAAGCTGTTTCACAATTCCGATTTATTCTAACTCCTTCTCATAATACTGGAGCTGCAATTTTTTACAGCTGAATTTCTTGGTTGTGCTAAAAGTGGAGATGGAACAAACAAGAACTAAAAGTCACGATAATCCCTTTGTGAGTGAGTGATGTCGTAGAGGCCTTGGTAATTGTCAGAATCAAAATCAAATTCAGATTTGGCTATCGAAGTTCTGCTTTTTAAACAGGTCCGTGTTTAAAAATAAAGACTCTGACTGCAAGCGGTAACAGTTGTAGGTGAAAGAAAGGTGTTACTTTATGAAAGCACAACGTGACTCGAGACAATTTTGCGAAGTGAGATTACGGTGAGAGCGGGAGAGAGAAGAAAGGAAGCCAGTCTGTTTCGGGTAAAAACCAGGAGGTTGGGGGTATTATGGGGTGGGGGGGGGGGGGTTATTATGGGGGGGGGGGTTATTACGCTTGCTATCTTTACTTGTCATGTTTGTTTGTTTTTTTTTTTTTGTCTTCTATTTCATCAAATCATTCCTATCATCAACCGTTACAATGATTATGGTCGACTCAGTCAAGCTGGATAATAAAATGGAAAGTCCGTTTATTCATCCATAGATATCGCTTCCACTTTTCCCACCTCTACCGTAATCTTTTATAATTTGGATGCTTTCTTTTCTATCCAGAAAATTTCAGTCCACTGAGAACAGAGATTCTGTATCATCACTGTCATTGAAACTGATTTTCTTGAGGAGATAACTAGAGAGCAAACTCTGAAATAAAAAGATTTTAATTGATACATCTGATTCTTCTCCAGAAACTATGGGTAATTATGTCAAGCCTTTAGTCTCTGATTTTAAAAAGAAATTGAGAAAATTAGAAAATATGTGAATGTCACTTTGTAGATATTACCAAAAGACTGACGATAAGATGAGACACACACAGAAAATGTACATGAAAATATTAAATGTAGAAATTACAAGATCGATATATGTATGGATAAGTAATTTGAATGACAGAGGAAGACTAAAAATCGCTACTTTAAATGTAGACAATTTAAGGGATGAAAATAACAGAACTGCGGAAGATTTCATTTTAGCCTTCTTGGATTATCAAGCTTTTGTACAAGAATTTTTCGACCAATCCTTTGTTTTCATGTAAATACGTGAGGGACAGAAATTATATATGTAATAAGATAACTAATGTTATGATTTGTTTAAAAGACAATCCCTAAAACCATGATTTTCTTGCAGAAAATATATGGTCAAACATTGGTAATATAAAGACAGACCGACATCTGTTGTAGTTCGTGTGATTAGCTACACAAAGGATTCAAACTTTTACATGTTTCATAAGTACGCAGACTGCAGATAGGAATTCCAGTCCTGCAGTTTGTCAGTTAGAAAGGAATACAATACAAAATCTAATAGCCGTGCTAATGATGTACCGGTGCTCGTGGAAGATGTGCAGTGTAGAATTGTAATGTTTTCCCATTAAACATAATAAAAAATGGAAGCAAGAACACTGCATATCACAGTCCCCTAAAAATGCAGTTGTGTCATCAACAGTTTCTGCAATACACTAAAAATGCTCAGGGCCATTCATAGGTTTCTTTTTGTTTGTTTGTTTGTTTGTCCGTATCTGTGACACCGCAAGAACAGAAAAAGTTGCCATTTCAACAGTTGGTAAGATCTCCAAAGTTTTTAATTTCATCAAAGTGTATGAACATTTTAGTAAGATAATTCTTGGGAGAGATCGGCAAAGGTGTCAGTGTCAAAATATGGCAAAAGAAAAAGCTGTATGTAGCAAAGCCTGGCGTTGGAAGCAATACAGAAGCGATATAATAAAACGCACAGGAAAAGGAACGACAGATTAAGTTTGCGGTGGGTTAATCTTCATTAAGTAAAGAAAAAAAAAACACTGTCAAGAATAGATTTAATTCATAAATGTTTCCACTGACTAAATTTTTGTGAGAGAGCAGTGAGTAATTTTTACAAACGTAATTATTGTGCGAGCCAGCATAACTTGGTCTCGTAAACAATTTGTTTTGAACAGTTTTTTTTATAATAGATAGACAGAAGGTGTGGGGAAGGATAGACGGACAGCGTAGGTGTGCATGACAGAGCACTTTTTATATCTCGTGTTTTGAACTAGATTTAGTAAAGAGGGAAGGGGTGAGTAGGAATTAAATGTTATTGAGATGTCTGTTGACGTACAGAAAATACCGTGATCCAGAGTAAAAGCTCGGGGTTTTGAACATGTTAAGAATTTATTGCTATAAAATTACATTTTATTGTCTTGGGTGATTCGACCTTTGATGTCGACCCAAGGTCGTTGCGTAGGGCTGTTACTTAAAATAACTCAGTTCGGCAGCTGAGCTAGAAGTGGTTGCATCAATCACAATCCAGGAATTAGACGGTAAGCTGCAGATGCAGACCAGTATTTAAGGCCATACAGAACTTAGTTCTGGGCCACATGTAGACAATCCATTTACGAGGTGGTCGGCGATAGTCCTCAGCCAGATGAGAGACATAGAGACGCAGTTGAGCAGTCCATTGTGAGGAGCCTGATTTAAAGCTCCAGAGCCTAAGCTACTTAGTTTGATATAAACCCACAGCGTTTACATCCAGCGCTCTCACTCTCAGTGAGGGCCGCATGGTGAGAGTCCATACTAATTTGTAATGATGAAAGTGAACCGTTCTACTTACTTTTGAAGACAGTTTCAGAGCTACCGCCAGACAACGCACGGTTGTACAAGCATTCTCCATGGCGTGTCTAGAGGAAATATCCCCATCTAACCCACATCGCGACAAACACCTCACATCATTTTCTGTATTTTCCTTTTTTTAAAAATTATATTTTGTGGTCTCAGAGTTCATGAGACGGGTAAAAACAACAGTGACAACAAGTACGGCAAATGAGGAGCGAAAAATGAATTCTACAGCTGATTTTCGTGACTTCATCAGTGATGAACTGCTGCGGATTGCGGACACCATCATCAACTGCGTGATATTACAAGTAGTGGCAGTTTTCGGTGTGGTGGGTAACGTCCTGAACATTCTCATCCTCCATCATCAAGGTGTCCGAGACAGCACCAACATCATTCTGATGTCTCTGTCTGTGGTGGATCTGGCTTATGATGTCATCACACCCATCAGAAGGGCGTCTTGCATCATCTCCAAGATTGATCCACTGCTAGCGACCACCTATGATACATACCAATTGGTCTACGTCCATATCTTCAACAGATACCTAGGACTTATTTCATCATCTCATATTGTTTTGATTTCCATTGAAAGAACCATCGCGGTATACTTTCCGTTCAAAGTTTCTACAATATTTACAGATAAATTCACGTGGACATGTATTGTATTCATTTATGTGTTTTGGTTGGTTTTGGCCCTTCCGTTTTTTCTTTCCTACACAGTTGTGTGGACTTTTTACCCAGAATCACAAGGGTGGATTGCAGAAGCAAAGCTCTCTGATTTTTACATTCAGAATTCAGAAGTTCTTTTTCTCATGAACTTTCTGGTGGGTGTCCTGCGTGGCCCAGCTTCTGTATTCATCATTGGGGTGACGTCCATGGCCATTGGTTACAGACTCTTCACAGCTGGACAAAAACGAGTGACGATGACATCTTCAGTATCAAAGACTATGACATACGACAGTAAAATAGTGAAGATGCTGATGGTTGTATCTTTAACATACCTGGCCATAGGCATTCCCGTACTGATTCCTACCATCTACTATTATGCCGAACCAACTTTTGTAAACAGTGGAGGAAGAATTACCAATATTTTTCAATTGACGGAGATTCTGACAGACTTTCTGTACGTTGTCAACTCCTCCATCAATTTCCTAATCTATGTGTCCATGTCATCCAAATTCTCCAGAACGTACAGAGTTCTGATTTATGGATGCAATAAACAACTCAGCTGTTTACATTGAATGAAGGATCATAGTAAAGACCTAATTTACGGTATCATTATGCTTAACAAAATTGATTTTGTTCTTTTGATAGGCAGGATAGACGGATAAGCCGTCAGAAAGTACAGACATATTATAAATTATGATCCAAAAGTCTTGCAAAGTACAGATATAAGATAAGTTTTCTCCATCTGCAGTTGTCAAAACATTTTCTGAACCAGTTCTAGATGAACTATCTATAGAATTAAGTCAAGATCTGATTTCAGATTCATTGGTTACGAAAAATAAAATTATCAAAGTTTCAATGCTTGCATGCCCAGTGTATTTGGCCAATATAAACGAACATTTTGATGCATACATTTCAACTATTTCGGATGAACATTTCCGGAAATATGTGACCAATGATGACGTATAGCATGGTGATTGTCTGCCAGCAATAAATTTTCCACTGGCTGCTCAAATTTACACCTTCCTTCCTTTAATCGTTTTCAAGGGCCTTTCCAATACTGATTTATTCTATCTCCATCTGTTTAAAAAATTGGCATAAAGGCCATATCATGGCATATCAAAGTGTGTTCTATCACCCCAACGAACTTTGTGATGGCATCTCACCTCTACAACTCAATTTGAAAGTGTTAAAAAGTTTATCTAACATCGTGTAAAGTTTAACCACAAAACTCTACCAGCGATTCTCTCAAAAGCGCCAATGTGGAGATGGAATAATGCAGTATTAAGGCAACGCAAGATTTGCAGGAGTCTTACATGTTATTATAAATGTACAAACGATGCCAAAACTATTTATGTCCTTCTTCGTATCCTTCCAGCAGCTTTGGTTAGGTGACATATCTTTAATTACATCGTATTCTCCTTGTCATCATCTGTTAAAATAATTACGATATTCTGGTTGAAGCTGGGTGTTGGGTGTGAAGGTCACTGCACTCATCTATAATTAATCTGCATTTTCTGCCTTTACCGCAATCTTCTGTAACTTAAATGCCTTCATCCCTCTGGTTTTGATAATTATCTGGGAAGTGGTGTCATATTACTTTAACAGACTCTGTTATTGAAACGAAATTTTTCTAACAGAAGTTGAGGGTGATTATCGAAGTAAGACATTAATAAACACCTGTTTCCTAAAAAGCTAATTATATGACAAAACTTTCACCTTTGCTTTTTGGCGAAATCAGAATTTTGTGTGAATGTATATTTTAATATAAACTATAGTAATATACGTTTACTGGCCTATTTTCGAAATTTTCAGAACGGTGTAGAAAATCAGATATCAGTAACATCTTGAATGACAGAGCAAAACGCAGAACCCCCACTTTAAATAAATGTGGGTCTTTTCAAGATGGAAATTATATAAGCGTAGTGTGATAATTTAATGTTAGTCAGCATTATATTATCATGTTCTTGTTCACGTGCACGTAGATCAAATGTTGTGTACCTTCCTTTATCTGTGCACAAAGAAAATATGTAAAAATTAATAGTTTTCAAAGTCCCAATCCACTTTCCTCTAGCTCTGTGCGGTCCCATGTTCCTCAGTTCCTTCCCTGGCGTGAATCGTCATCTAATAACGTTTTTCGCCGTCTTAGGCCGACTTTTACGCGGTAATTATTTAATTCAATTCCTCCCCTTTGATTTGAAATTCCTCACCAGGTGGGAGCCAGTGACCTTCCTTTTGAGGATCACTAGTATAAATCTGTTGGTGGATTCACTATAATGCAGTGACGACCCTAAAACAAAGTGCAAAAGAGTTATGGCTTGAACCGCCTTGTGGAATAGGATCGTAATACATTATGTGAACAGGATTGACCATATGAATCTGACACCGAAATTATTCAAATGATAACTGAATAGAATTTTAAAAAAAAACAAGAAAAATTTTGTTATGATACATGAGATTTGCATTACTTAAACGAGGCAAAATACAAAAAAAAAATAAAAAAAAATAAAAAAAAATAAATGCAATACAAAATCTTGCAGATATGCCACTGTGGTGTTGGTGATTGGTTTTAAATAGTCAAAAAATGTTTTGTTTACAAGAAGAGACAGAAATAAATACATAGAAACAACAATAGGAAAGACAACCTTTCAAGTTCTCATCGCAAGAAAATAAACTTTTTTTTTTTTAATCTACTCGACAATCCCATTAACATCTCTCGGTGTTTAGCGACATCGCTCACTACATCTCTTTTAAACAGTTCAGAGAGTAGAGAAAAAGTTTAAATTTTAAAGAAATTAGGTCTATAACAAAGACTGTCTGTACGCGAATTTTTTTATTTCTTTTCTTGTGGTACTCTGCTTATGAAGCCATGTTGTTGGAACTCAGATGACGGGAGAAGGCGACCAAAAACAACTCCAAAAAAAAATAAAAAAATATCCATATCAGTCGATTTTTCCTGACATTTTCAGTGATAAAATGCTGTGGATTATCAACACTATCATCAAGTTAATTCATGAAATTATGTTGTTTTGTAAGCTATTTTTTCTGACAAGTTGACAAGAAGTTGTCCACGCACAGGAGACAAGGGGGCAACAAAAACTTCGACGTTAAAAGAAAAAGAAAATGAATATTACAGCATCAGTCGATGACATGGTCAGTGATGAGGTCTTATCTATTATAAACACAATTATCAACTGTGTGATATTACAGATAGTAGCAGTTTTGGGCGTGGTGGGTAACGTCCTGAACATTGTCATCCTCCATCATCAAGGTGTCCGAGACAGCACCAACATCATTCTGATGTCTCTGTCTGTGGTGGACTTGGCTTATGTCGTCATCACACTCATTACACGTGCGTCTTGCGTCATCTCCAAGTTTGACCCACTTCTAGCGACGACATACGACACGTATCAAACATCTTACATCATTACCTTCAACAGGTACCTCGGACTAATCTCATCGACTCAAATTATTTTGATTTCTATTGAAAGGACAATCGCCGTGTATTTTCCCTTCAAGATTACCAGAATATTTACAGCTAAATTTACCTGGACATGCATTGTGTTCATTTATTTCTTTTGGCTGTGCTGGGTTGGATCATTTTTTCCAACCTACACAGTGGTGTGGACATTTTACCCAGAATCTCAGAAATGGGCGGCAGAAGCAAGAATCTCCACCTTTTCTGCTGAGAATTTAGAATCCCTTCTCCTTGTTAACTTTGTTGTGGGCATTTTGCGTGGTCCAGTTTCTGTATTCATTATAGCTGTAACGTCCTTGGCTATTGGTTACAAACTCTTCACAGCTGGACAGAAACGAATGACCATGACATCATCAGCATCAAAATTGGTGACCTTTGACAGCAAAGTCGTGAAAATGTTGATGGTTGTTTCTCTAGTATACTTAGCTATAGGCATTCCAGCATTGATTCCTACCATCTACTATTATTTTGAACCAAATTTTGTAAACAACGGCGGAAGAATCACCAATATTTTTCAAATGACGGAAATTTTGACAGACTTTCTGTATGTCGTCAACTCCTCCACTAATTTCCTCATTTATGTTTCCATGTCCTCCAAATTTGCTAGAACCTACAGAGTTCTGGTTCACCGTTGTAAAAAGACAATTGTGTAGTTTGCACTGACTCAGAGATTACAGTAAATACTTATACAATACTAGTAATTGTCCCATTCTTCCAATGGTGAGAAAAGGAAAGGACAACACTTCAGACAGAAAGGTATCAGCGCAATAAGGAACGGGGTTGAATGACACAGTTACTATATTTAGATTTACCTCGTGGGACATTCGAACTGTTCAGCGCGGCGGTTAAGTACGGTTATGGACTTTGTACACACTTTTCATGTGTAGTTGATCTTTGTGCCTCGAATCGCCCTTACAAATTCCATAAGAACTGTGCTTCACCACAGCGTTGAACAGTTCGAATGTCCCATGACGTTATCGGTAAATTTAAATATAGTAATTGTGTGATTTAAGGGAACGGAATTTTCAAGCAAAGTGGCGTCACGACTTTCTGCGTTCCTACTTGTTCCCGGGGGCAAAATGTTGTCGAAAACATTCTTTACGTCTAAAGCGCTGACAGAAGACGATGCTCCTGAAGCTAACTTATAATGGAATAAGATACTCCCAAACAAAACCAAAGCGTTCGTGCTCAAGGTATAGTCAACTTTGAACAGTGCTAATTCATGTATGCGTAGTTGACCCCGGAACTCATGAGAGAACTATTTTTAGTACATCCAGTCCACACTCCCGTTCCCTATACACTTTGATGCCGAGATGCTTAGGGTCATCCACAAAACTCAGCGATTAATAGATAGATAGGACAGTACACTGCATGCAGTGGTGCTCGCCGAGAATTTTTCATGAAGTGATGTCATGGGCTCAGGATATTGTGTTCGTGACAATAAATAATCAGAGATAGCCAATTAGTGACAAAAAGCAACCTCAAAAAAAAAAAAAAAACCCACCAAAAAACTTCCGCACCATTTCAAGCCTCGAAATTAAAAAAAAAAAAAAAAAAACCTCCTGCAGGTCGAAAGGAAAGCACTTGTGAAATTTCAGGCAAATCCGAGCTGTATGAGCGGCGGTGTAGGGCTTGTTAAAAGTCCCGCGAGTTTTTTTTATTATATAAAATAACCATCTGTTACAAAAATAATTATATTGTCCCGTTTATGAGTGAGGTAGAAATTTTAGGACAGAACTAAACTGCATGGATATGGCCATTGAACCTCATACTGACTTAAAATGGTAAGGATTTTGTAATTCTATGTCCACTGTGGTAGAAAACCAATTATGCTATTTTTGAGGGTGAAGAAAGGTATTTAAAAGTCTGTCCTCGTGAAGCGTGTTCTCCCGGCTTTTCTGAGCGTCTTTTCCGCACAGTGAACTTGCGCATGGTTTCTAAAAATCGCTTTTTATTGTTTTATTGTAGGTGTTCCCATGTAAGTGTATTTTTGAGCTACAATATTTTTCGAATAAACGTGCTCGTCAAAAACAGCCACTGAAAAAAAAAACAACTAGTGTCATGGGCACAGGCTGTTATTCCTGTTCACAATCACTAATTCTGGATGTGATCTGAAGTCATGGCAGATGACTTTCCTTCACAAGGATGCGTGAATCGGTGTTTATTAAAGTGCCATCCAGAAATTTCGCATTAATTATTTTCTGATTCCACGTCTTCTCTGAACTGGCTTCTGATTCCACGTCTCCTCTGAACTGGCTTCTGATTCCACGTCTCTTCTGAACTGGCTTCTGATTCCAGATCTCCTCTGAAGTGTCTTCTGATTCCACGTCCCCTCTGAACTGGCTTCTGATTCCACGTCGCCTCTGAACTGACTTCTGATTCCAGGTCTCCTCTGAAGTGTCTCCTGATTCCACGTCTCCTCTGAACTGGCTTCTGATTCCAGGTCTCCTCTGAAGTGTCTTCTGATTCCACGTCCCCTCTGAACTGACTTCTGATACCACGTCCCCTCCGAACTGGCATGCTCCAACCAGCACCCGTTCCACTATTCCATTTTACAAAAGTGCATGCACCAAATTGTTGTCGTTAGTGATTACACGGGTTTAAACAAACACCCGTTTATTTATTCAGTTATGCACAACATCTTATGAGTAAGAATCTAGCTGAAACAATTGGCCATAGTTTCAGTGTCACAAGTATGCCAGGTTACTTTAAACTTCATAGACCACATCTCTCATTTAAAAGTCGAAGCAAAACAGACTTGAGTCAGGGTTCCAGGCTTCTCACGTGATAGCTGAACAAATTCTCTTTGTTACCATCCCCCCCCCCCACTCCATCCCATCTCTAATCTTAGCCGCTGGTCAATGCAAAGAAAGACACGATCATGGTTGGGATTAATCGGAATTTCCCCATCTTGACATTTCGTGTCAAAATCCAGAAATAGCGTTGTTTTAGCTTTAAAATAGTAAAAAATGAATGCTCTGCACAGCAGTAGTACTTTTTTGATTACATTTCTTGCCATTACGTGCTCATTACTCTGACAGAGAAACATAATAATATTAAGTGACATTATAGTGTTTTTTGACATTATAGACATAAAGGTTTGTCATGGCAAAAGGTCGACTTTATCAAATTTTCTTTACAGACTAAAACACACTCAATCGCCAGGGCAATTGCGTAAAAAAAAATTAAAAAAATTAGCCACGGTTTTATTTTTGGAAACTTCGTTAGGGCAACTCAAGGAACATTTCCGTGGATTCCTAAGCCGGTGAAGTGACAAAGGACAGAAGGTATGAGGGCGGAATCTGACACGACATATTAATCTTTATGTATTAATTTTTTTTCGTCATTAAAGTCTTTGTCTATTTTGTTTTTTCAAAATAATGCTTCCCTACAGTCACGCCCATTATTATCACATTAAGGTCAATGTTTTCATTGATAATTTCCATGAATTTTCTGCCCGCACCATGATTTTCTTCACTGTAGATATATTTTCGTTTATAGATCAGAAAACTTCAATTCATTTCATAACAGACACCACTACAATCCGTGGACGTTAGCATCTGTCACTGAAGTGCATGATACTTGATTAAGTTTGTCTAGCTGATAAGTAATAGACATTGCTCGATCAAAATATCAATTAGTATGTTTTTCATACAATACTAGGGTAAAATATACCTTTTGTCCTTAAATTTCTATTCATTGACAATTAATTATGATGTTGGTAAAATGACATATTTGTTTGACTATATTATTACCAGACCATTCATGACAAAACACACAAATTAGATGTCTCATGAGAGATCTACATAAAATACATACTAGGTAAACATTCAGTAAGTTGAATGATAGGACAACATTTGAACATCCACTTTAATGCCGATAATTTGAGTGTTAAATGACAAAGGTATGGAAGACCTAATGATCATTTTACGTGTGATTATCCCCTTCCTGTCTTTGTCTATGCAAACAACCCTAGTCCTTTTATGTAAACATGTAGAAAAGATGGCAATTTTCACAAAGGACAACATAATGGTGGCTTAGAAAATAAGCTACAATAGTAGTTTATAAGGAAAACGATAATACAACACCACGCTTCGCTGCTTGAAACTGTTGTTGAAACAAGCGAATTACCACAACGTGCATAACGTGCACATAAATGTAAGACTTTGCTATTATCTCAAAGAGGTCGAAGAAAATGCCTGTTTCACTATATTAATACAGACCGCAAAACAAGAAACCTGCAAGAAACTGGGACAGTGTTTTCTTTCTAACTTTCGCATTTCTTGCAGAAATAGAAATCGTATTAAAGTAAAATAGTGGCAGTCATACAAATGGTTTGTTGTGCATTTCTATCCATAAAGGAATAGTGGTGTTTAATAAGAAATAAAAATAGAGAAATAAAAATAGAGAACGTTTTTCGAACAATGAAATATTCAACCTCATCCCAATCCTAATTAAAAAAAGATTCTGTTTTGTATTCGACCCAGAATTTCATCAACATACTCAAGTGGTGTCTGAAGACACGAGCTGTTTATCTAAAATGGTTGAGGGTTTCAAAGTTGACGAGATCTTTTAGAAACTCGCCTTACAACCCGGCGTTGTCTTCGCGTTTTATTTTAATTAGTCATAGAATAGGACAAAGTTAGATAAAAAAAAAAATGTGTACGGGCTGTTGGGGAAGCTGTTGTGTCAGACTTCATAAAAACAACGAAAGCATAAAAAAAGAGAAATAACACACACACACACACACATGCCGAAATGAATTCAACGTCTTCTCTGTCCAGCTTTCACGACATCGTTAATGAAGAAGTGTTGTCTGTTATCAACACAATTATCAACTGTGCGATGTTGCAGTTGGTAGCAGTTTTCGGTGTGGTGGGAAACGTCTTGAACATTCTCATCCTCCATCATCAAGGTGTCCGAGACAGCACCAACATCATTCTGATGTCTCTGTCTGTGGTGGACCTGGCTTATGTCGTCATAACACCTATCAGACGGGCGTCCTGTATCATCTCCAAGTTTAACAAACTGTTAGCGAACACCTATGACACGTATCAAATGGCGTACATCCATGTCTTTAACAGATATGTGGGACTTGTTTCCTCAGCTCATATTGTTTTGATATCCATTGAAAGAACAATCGCTGTCTTCTTTCCTTTCAAAGTTTCTACTATATTTACAGGTAAATTTACCTGGACTGGTGTTATGTTTATTTATGTCTTTTGGCTAGTTTGGACTGGACCATTTTTTTCCAACATACACAGTAGTGTGGACATTTTACCCAGAATCTCAGAAATGGATGGCAGAAGCAAGAGTATCTGCGTTTTCCTTTGAGAATTCAGAATCGCTTCTCCTTGTTAACTTTATAGTCGGTATTCTACGTGGTCCAGTTTCTGTATCTATCATAGCTGTGACGTCCGTGGCTATTGGTTACAAGCTCTACACGGCTGGGCAGAAAAGAATGACCATGACATCATCAAAATCAAAATCGGCGACCTTTGACAGCAAAGTCGTGAAAATGTTGATGGTTGTTTCTCTAGTATACCTGGCGATAGGCATCCCAGCATTGGTTCCTACCATCTACTATTATTTTGAACCAAATTTTGTAAACAACGGAGGGAAAATTACCAATATTTTTCAAGTGACGGAAATTTTGACAGACTTTCTGTACGTCGTCAACTCTTCCATCAATTTCCTCATCTATGTTTCCATGTCCTCCAAATTTTCCAAAACCTACAAACATCTGATTCGTGGATGCAAAAACCGACTCAAATGTTTACACTGAAAGAGGATAATGTAATGGTTTATACAATGTAAACTTCTCATCCAAAATATCATTTTGTCATATCACTCCGAATGTCATGCAAGTAACAGAATGCAAAATCAGTAAAATTTCCACCTGAAATATTTTACATAATTTGAAAGACTTGTTCTGCGTGTTTTGATAAAGCATTTCAACTTTCTAGGTAAACTCCATAGAAAGCAATGGTTTGTGACTTCAAAAAAAAAAAAAAATTGCAGGTGCATTGTCACGATTAAAGTTGATGGCCTTGTACGCCACGAGTATAGAGGGGGTAAACTTAGTAGGGGAGAAGGGGAGTTTAAAGTTGTTGTCGAGCATGAAAGATTAAATATCACGAGGAAGGTCGGTGGCCTTGTGCGCCACGAGTCTAGGGGGGTGAGCTTAGCAGGGGAAAACACGGTTTTTAACATTGTTGACGAGCGTGAAAAGATACACACGACTCGCTTTAAACTAGTCGCGTGTGCAAAAACCTCGGGAGTATAAATGGAGGAAAAGCTCGACACACGGGGTTCCCAAAGTTATTCAGTCCCAGAGGAAGACGTAGAGAGAAGCGGTCCGGGCGACAAGTGGAAGGTCGTGCCAGTGGGGACCAGAAGTGTTAGGTGTGTGAGGGATCTATGATGTTCCCAGTTATTACTCAATAAGCAGAATTTATCGGTCCGGGCGACAAGTGGAAGGTCGTGCCATGGGGACCAGAAGTTAAGGAGTCCCGAGGATGGGAACCCTTCGGGAGCTCGTGATCTACGATGGCGGGTGTGAACTGT
Organism: Onchidella celtica; assembly: GCA_963931925.1. NCBI lineage: Eukaryota > Metazoa > Mollusca > Gastropoda > Systellommatophora > Onchidiidae > Onchidella > Onchidella celtica. The sequence goes on from OZ007569.1 coordinate 20,422,312, forward strand.
GTTTTCTTATTCGTGTGAAGCCAGGGGCGTCTGTTTCCCCCTTTTAGCGTCGAAGTTAGAGATCTAGGAAGGATCGTGTGAACTCTGGAGACGTGAAACTGCATCAGCGAGGAGAGCAGCTGTTGACAGAGACTATTGAGTATACGTAATTAAGTTTATGGACAAAGAGGTTAGATCTAGATGGGAGTCGAGAATAGCCATGATCCCCAAGAGTGAATTTCAAATATCTGTTTTTGTGATTATGTATGTGATTATCATGAGTTGAATGTTTTGGCATAAGTTTTGTCATACATTTAGTATTAAATATCGTTTAATTTAAATTTCACTCCCATGTGTCCGTTGATCGCTGGTCTGCTTGCTTGGCTTGTTAGCTGGGTTTGAAAGGAAAAATAAGTTAGGTACTCATCACACACGTGGTCGTGACAATCTTCACGCACGTGGTCGTGACAGCATATTAAGAGCAATTGGACCAAAACTCTTCAACCATGTCAAGAGCAAGATTAGGATCATAAATGCCGTGCTAGGCCACGGGTTGAATTCAGTTTTTTTAATCTAGTCATAGTGTAGTATCCTTGAGCTGTTCTCGTGAGCAACATGTTTTGAGTAATGTTTTTTTCGACATAAAAACTGTAGATGGTTAAAAAGGAATATGTGTAGGTAAACCAGGGATGGCAGAGCAGCTCCAGTTCGTGATTTAATAGCATTGTTAGAGGGTGTGAGGTGGTTGTAATTGACTATTGACATTCAGTGGTTCGTGAAAGCACGAGTTGTTAATTTTTCGTGCTGAGTCAATTTAATAAGATTTTGGGATTTAATTTTTATTAACCTATTTAGAAGACGACCTTGTCTGTCTTAGTGCAAGGCCGTAATCGACTCACACATAGAATGTATTAATACTGCGAGATGAGCTCGCATGGCTGCAACAATCAAATCTAGGGATTTGGACGGTAGTTTGCAGGTGGCTAGACATTATAAAAGTCAGCCCATACCTATGTCCATTATCACATGCAGAAAAGTATCCACTGCGAAGTGGTCGGCTAATTTCGAGCCAGATCGAAACAGAGACGCAGTAGAGCAGTCCATCCATATAAGGAGCCCAGAAATGACGAGCTCCAGCTAATAGCTACCCGGACTTTGTCCACCATCCAACGCCTTTGTTGATATTCCCTGGTTCTTGATAGCCAGGGAAAAATGGTATGCATTGTAATTGTATGTCAGAATTCAGATGTTACCAGCAGTATGTGAGTCTACTCCTAGACTCACAGCCAGGCAGTGCCAGTACTATAATATATGACTTGAGCCATTGCAATTAATGTGGCGTGTGCTGAGACAGCGAAGACTATAATTTGTATTAAATATCCTATGAGTCATTAGTTATATTTGATCCAGTACTAGGACCTTTTTAGTCCATTCTAAAATTGTATTTTTATTTTGCAGTTCCCCTGATAGTCATTTCATATATATTATCTTTATTTAGCTAACTCAATACATTATTGTGGCCCTACAGGGCTGACAAAACTATTTAATTTGAGTTGTTTAATTAATTCCAGTACGAAAGTTTAGTGTGTTCGCCGAGTGTGTGTTTTCCTCTTGAATTGCAGTCGTTTGCTATAAACCACATTCGCGACAAACCACACGTAAGGATAAGGTGGCAAAATGCGAGATTCCTGGAGATAGATCTATCATCTCTTGGGTGTGAATATCTGGACAAACAAAATTCATAAGCCCATAGAACCTGTCATTGACTTCGGAAGTCACGGGAATTTCATTATTCCACTACTATGGTGTTAGATAAAAGATTAGTAAATTTTGAGAATGAATGCAGTTTATAACAATTGTGATATGCCTTTTTCTACAAATTAATTTCGGCTGTCATTTGTTTTTGGATCTATTATTTTAAACTTTATTTTCAAAAGTTCACACCAGGAAAATGAAACCGCCTAAAACGTTGAACCAAATAAACATCCTAACTTGAAATAAAGAAATTAGGTAAACACTAATGAAATATTCTGAGTTTTGAAAGTAGAATCACCAGGAAAACGCAGAGCACATCCCCCACCATTGCCCCATGTGTTAGCAAGAGTGAGAAACTCCTGGTCTTCAGTGGAAGCTGTATAGAACTGCAGGGGAGCTTGAAGTCACGGCATCGCTATTACCTGATCTGGTGATGTCCGACACGAAGATCGCAGAAGAATAAGAAAGTAAAATCTTTGAAACAGAAATTGACTTTGTTTAGCTGTTGCTGTCATTCGTCGTCGATAGCGTACAAATGAAGTAAAAGAGAGTTGAAGAAGAATAAAAAAAACAACTTAGTGTGAGCATGGTTGATGTATGGCGTGGTGAGTGAGATTTACGTCATACTAAGCTCTCAGACAGAATATGCACACCATTTTTCCTAGACTCCCTTAATCAATCTGGAAAAGCCCTATCATACTAAGCCCGGTCAGACACAGTCAGCTTCTGCCATGATTTCTGTGGTGTACGCTTTGCCGGTAGCAGCTGGCTGTGACCTTCAGTGCTCAATAGGATAACCCCCCCCCCCCCCCTTAATTTTAACTAGATAGTTATGTGTATATGATTGTGTTTCCATTGTTGTATGATGAGCTTTGCTCAATGATGAAACCCCTGATCAATTCCAAGCTCCGGATGTCAGTAGCAACATCAACGGGGGTCAATGAAATTGTGCAAAGAAACTTTCTAATCAGAGATACATGTTTTTGTTTTTCTGAGAGTCTGGCAAAAAGAGGAACTGAAATATTATTCAAGTATTTAGAACGCTAATGGGTCGATTATCGATTAGTTCCAGTTTTCGATCAGTCAAATAATACCAGACAACTACCATATTTCTATGGCTATTTCACTGCCTTCATACCAGCATTGAGTTACAGGAATTCAATTGCATTTACCAGAGCACAATAAGCGATATTAGCATAAACTCCCTGAACTGATGCTCTCAGTACCAGTCTCAGCCATTATGCAAACAAACCCAGCTCTATGTCAATGACCGTGAAATGTTAGATGATATTTTACTCTCATGTAGAAAACAACAACAACAACAACTTGCAAGGCACAGGGTCAGTTTTGCTTTTCTTTTTCTCTCATTTAGTCAGACAAAATAATCATCGATCATTTGATAGGACTCAATATGGAACTCAGTACATGTTAAAAGATCTTAAATACGAAATCTTAAATCGTTGTATGTGTTATATTTTTTCCTAAACCTGATCAAAGTAACAAGTTGAACATCTTAAGACACCCTTGGGTCGGCGAAAGTGTCTGATACAATCACGAGGCTATTGAGGTCAAGCCGAGATTTAATGGTTTTGAATAAGAGATTAATACATTCAACAAGTCGCAAATACAGTATTCTTATACCATAGAGAAAGGGACGTTGCAAACACTGACCACAATGATCATTACACGCTGACAACTTCACAATGACCATTTCATTTATTGGATTCTAACCTAATCAGGTTCGCCCGTGCAGATGCGGGGCCCTCTTGCAGAAGAGGGACAGCAAAGAATACATCTGTCGTGATACTGCGTGTCGTAAGAGGCGACTAAAGGTGCAAAGGTCCTGGTCTCCCGAGAAGAGCCAGTTGGCGGTGGGCCAACTACCCACCCTGTAAAAATAAACCAGTTACAGAAACACAAGCAAATACTTTAAATCAGTCTTTTATCTTGGGAGAAGGGGGAGCATCTGCACTTGTAGATTCAATGAAGGACAATGGACAAAGCCGAAAGGACTCCACTGGCCTGACTGCTCCTTCATCAAACAAGTCACTCCGGATTGCGTCGTGGAATGTCCGCTCCATGTATGAAGCAGGAAAGAGTGCCCAGGTTACAATGGAGATGAGGCGATACCGACTGCACATACTTGGAGTTAGCGAGACCCGCTGGATACAGTCCGGACTGAAACAACTTAATTCTGGGGAAAAGATTTTGTATTCTGGAAGGGAGGACAAAAAGCATACAGAAGGAGTAGCGATCATCTTGAGCAAGCACGCCCAGAGGTCACTGAGGGGATGGGAACCCTACGGAAGGAGAATTATATTGGCATCATTTACTACAAAGAACAAGAACATCAACATGAACATTGCGCAGATATACGCCCCAACAAATGAAGCAACCGATGAGGACAAGGACGATTTCTACAACCAGCTTCAGGAAATAGTTGACACATTGCCAAGAAAAGATGTGAACATTATAATGGGAGACGCCAATGCCAAGATAGGACAGGACAATACAGGGTATGAGGACATTATGGGGTGCAATGGTTTGGGACAAATGAATGAGAATGGAGAGCGGTTTGCAAGTTTCTGCGCATTTAACAGCTATGTGATTGGAGGTTCAGTATTCCCACACAAGAGGATCCATAAGGCCACTTGGATTTCACCGGATGGAGTAACTGAAAACCAGATTGACCACTTTAGCATCACCCGACGATTCAGACGCTCACTGGAGGATGTCATAGTGCAGAGAGGAGCTGATGTTGGATCTGACCATCACATGCTGCTGGCAAGACTCAAACTCCGCCTCAAGAAACAAGGTACCAGAGCAGGAACAAAGAGGAGAAAGTTTCAAGTGAGCCTTCTGGATGGAGACAAGAAGGAAGAGTTCCAGCTGACACTGAGGAATAGATTCAAACCCCTTGTTGACCTCGAAGAGACAGTAGATTTGGAGACTCACTGGGCTAAGGTAAAAGGAATATTTACATCGACATGTCAGGATGTTCTTGGGGAAAAGAAAGTGGAACACAAGGAATGGATCATTAAAAAATCACTGGACTTGATAAGGATAAGAAGAGACCTAAAAGAACAGGTAAATGCAAGTTGTACAAGAAGCTCAAGAGTTGGTAACCAGGAAGAGTACCGAGCATCAGCTAAAGAGGTCAAAAAATCAATTAAAAAAGACAAAGAGGAGTTCATAGGAATGTTAGCAGAGAAAGCAGAGAAGGCAGCAACAGGAGGACACATGAGGATCCTCTACCAGACTACAAAGACTCTTGCTGGAAAATATGGAAAACCTGAAGTTCCTGTCAAGGATTACAACAGGAAGGCTATTTTTGGAAAGGAAACTCAGGCAAAAAGATGGATAGAACATTTTAACAGCCTCTTGAACAGACCTCCACCAAGCAACCCACCCGACATTCTACCCGCAAGAAATGATTTACCGATCAGTTGCACCCCTCCGACTCAAGCAGAGATTAATGATGCCATAAAGCAGTTAAATCGAGGCAAGGCAGCTGGACCAGATCAGATCCCACCAGAGGCGCTGAAGGCAGATGCTGCTGGGGCTGCAGAGGGTCTGCACTCACTATTCTCGAGGATTTGGATCGGAGGCAAGTTTCCAAAGGACTGGAGGGAAGGACACCTCGTGAAGCTTCCAAAAAAAAGGGGACCTCAGAAATTGTAGTAACTACAGAGGAATCACACTTCTCTCCATCCCAGGAAAGGTTTTCAATCGGATTATTCCTGCTATCTTGGTAGTATCATTGACAATAAGGGAGGAACAGAGGCAGAAGTCAAAGCACGAATTGGAAAGGCACAGGCAGCTTTCACTGTTACGAGTTGGGTTATTATGGGATTGATGTTACGACTGCATTTTAAAAATCGAGAGGTTTTTAGAAATTACTCTTCCATACCATGCCACATATACTTATAACAATTCGAATAAGTTTTATCAAGGACCTTGCAGGGCCACAAATTTATTACTTTAAATTCCCTAACAAATTTCGTCTAGCTCTTACATACTAAAAGACAACATCAGCAGCATCAAATGAAAATTCAATAATATATCACTAGAAGTCTCCTCTAGATTCCTAAAAGATTATATCATTCTGACTCATTCACAATTTAATTATTACTTATCTATCTTTCAGATATAGTCTGCCTACTATCTAACAAATAATATCCTAATGTCTCAGACGACAATGTTAACTCAGTTATTTGTGCCTACCGCTTATAAAGGATCTAACTCGTCAATACAAACTGACGTAGTTAAGTTAGATCTAGATCTACTCTAGGATGGGCTGGCAATCCCCAGCCTCATCCAGTCACATCAATTTCAATTTACAAATGTGTATACCAGACACTCATGCTAGATCTAGTTGCAAGTTAAAATACATTGTAGTCTTGCATTCTTCGGTAGCACTTCTACTGGAAAATTTAAGGTCAGCTTCACGTTCATCGTCGAATCAATAGGCAGACACTTACACTTGGTCCCTGATACGAGATCAGGGAGCCGGAGATAATAGCAGTAGATAAATTCTGAAGAGCGTATGGTCTCATTCCAGTGTCTATCAAGGACATAGACCTGACTTTAACAATCTTCTGATTCTCTCTGGCTGAATCCCGCCGACTGCCTTCACAGATGGATAATTTCTGCATGGAGTAGTGAAACATAGGAATGGCTCCGGTTATATACCTCGCGGCCATCTGCAAATCCCCAGCCAACTGCCCAAATTTGATTGGTGCATCCATTTCGAGCTCAGCTCGTAGTATTAATAGATTCTATTAATAGTAACAGACAAGGTCAAATTAACATATCAAAACCCTTACTAAAGTCTCTGAACCCTCTACGTTTTATGTACGAATTTACTCACTCCTTATTCGCCCCGTCTCTTCCCCTGTTAGAGTTCACCCAAACCACGGGGTCGAAAACTGCACCGTCACTGTTAACTCATCCATTTATTCTATCTTGCCCCACTTTCTTTCCATCTCTAAGAAAAAGCGTTACAAAAACAAACTGTCCACGAGAATAGTTCAAGGACATTTGCACTGGCTAAAATCAACGAGACCATGAAATAAATAAGCCGTGACCCAGCATGACAATTCTAGTCCTAACCCTGACATTCACGTCCTTAAGCAAGATTTGGAGAACCAAGGATATGTCTCTAAAAACAAAGCTGAGGATATTCAACTCGAACGTGAAGTCAGTCCTGTTGTATGGATGTGAGACTTGGAATGCGTCTCAGGCCTGCATAAAGAGAATCCAAGTTTTCATCAACAGATGTTTGAGGAAGCTACTTAAGATCAGATGGACAGACAAGGTCAGCAATGAAATTGTATGGAAAAGAACAAGACAGAGCCCAGTCAGAGAGGAAATTGGTAGGAGGCGATGGAGATGGATCGGCCACACTCTCAGGAGGCCAGGAAACAACATCACGAAGAAGGTATTGGATTGGAATCCCCAGGGCAAGAGATCAAGAGGAAGGCCGCGCGGAACGTGGAGAAGAGCCAGAGAAAATGATGTGCAACGAAGCGGAAAGACTTGGAATAATGTAAAGAGGCTGGCCCATGATAGAGAGGGATGGAAAGTGTTTGTTGGTGGCCTATACCCTGATCCAGGGTGAGAAAGGCAATGATGATGATGATGAACCTAATCAGTATTAAAATTAGAGAGAGAGAGAGAGATAGAGAGAGAGAGAGAGAGAGAGAGCTGTTGATTCTGTGTATGCCCAGACCGACCAATTCGTAGCCCTGAGTAAGCTAGATTCACTGCAGGTCCTAGATCCTCACCTCTGCTACGAGAATGGTTCCTCACTTTTGCTTCAAGGTTCTGATTCTCCCGAAGAACGGATATCGTGGGTCTAACTCCTAGTATCGACACTCATAACCATAGTACCGTTTGGTATCTGAACTCATTTTCAAATAACAGCGAGGTTTGCAGTAAACCTTCCGCCGGTCTGCCTGTTCACACCAGATATCCTTGTCCGTCCATCCAAAAGACCGTAGTTTCATGCTTTCTGACAGAAGACTGCAGGGGAAAAACGTCAGTTGTCACGGAAGAAGATTTGGAGAAATTCTCATTTTAATTAACGTTTGAAAGTCCAGAGGTTGAAGATAGGATGCCTTATATAAATTTACTCCTATTGATGGACAAAGATTGTTTTCCATTAATCGAAGTCAAAATTGGGCGAAAAGAAAAGGTTGTATGTTGCAAAGCCCCGCGTGAGAAATAAAACCCAAACAATACAAAGCAAACTAAAGAGAAGACAGAAAATACACAAAATGTTTCGGCTTTCGCCTTTGTCAAGTGAAAAAAAACGAACAATAGAAGACTTCAACAGGAACGAAGTGAAACAGTTTACTTAGCTGCGAGTTCTACTATGATATTTCCATTAATCGGTGTCAGAGGGGCAAAGCTGAAGATAATATATTTAATTTGATTAACTCTATTCTGAGCACCCATTTTTGCAAAATTTCATCACCGTCTGTAATGACTCTTTGTATTGTTGTTCCTACTCCCTGAGGTAAATGATCATGGTTATGTATCTTATATCAAAATGAAGGAAATTGAATAATATACTTTTTGATGTATATGTTTTGGTTGCATTTTTATGGTCATGTTGGGAATCATGCCCTCATTATCATATAACTGACACAAAAAATTCACGTAGTAAAACGGACAGATGCAAAGATGCAAAGGAGAAAAAAACAACAACTCACTTTGACAGTTTTCTCAATAAAACACATTTTTTAAAAGTTTATTCAAAACTGTAAAACATACAGAAAGTTTCAGCAAAATCCAAGCACAAACTCGCATTTTGTGACAACTGACGTTCTTCCCCTGTAGCCTTCGTGTTCCACTGTACTTTAAACACTTTTCTTTATCTGCCAGAATTTGTGGCATGAAATGGCGAAACACTCAAACAATGCTCTTTGAAAATGTAAGGAACATACCCAGTGTCTCCTTTTTTTTTTTGCCTTTTCATCGCTAAAAAAAAAACCACAACAACGAAAAACAAAACCTTGTGTTTTGGAATGATGGACACGAATGCACGGTGTGAACGCATGTCTGACCACCAGTTTACCTGCGTATAGTGGATGGATAGATACGATCCACTGGTCAAAACAGGTGATGTGACGGGAATGTGTGAAAAACATATTCAATGCCCTAAATATATCTAAAAATCGAAATAGACTGGTGATCTGTCTAAACTACATGCAAACGTATACTAAAACTGCTGAAATTTACGATGTAAGTTTTTCGTTCCCTCGCAACATCTTTGCTGGGTCGTGTATAAAAAAACCCTAAATAATTTGTTTCTTTGTTGATTGTGTTCCTTGTGAACAACTTTTATAATGATTATGGTATTTTCAGTCAGGATGGATGTGAATGTCAATGTATTGATTTAAGACTACAAAGAATCCACAATCCTCTAATTGTAAATGTGATTTTTCCGCACGGAGGAGAATATTACAGCAAATTTGAAGAAATGCCTTAGAATTTTCAGCCAACCACAGTTTTCCTTCCTGAAACCGATGCCATTAAATTATTTCACTTTGTGTGATAGATTAATAGAAAACATTGTTACGTCAAAAATTGGGTGGCACATGTTTACCCCGATGCTAGTACTAAATAAAAAATGCTTTCATGATTAATCATCGGTTTAGGGACAAAGGATGTTAGTGAAATGAGATATTTGTAAGAATATGTAACTATTACCAAATTACCAGTGCTGAAACACACAAACAAGAGCTTTTATGACAATTTAAAATCAAGTTCGATGAAAGCTAGTAACCTGGATGACAGGACAAACCTTTCAAAACCTCCATTTTAATATGTAGCCTTTCAGGGTTAAATGACAGAGATACTGAAGGTTCTAAGTTCACATACAATTATAAAGTGTTCTTTCATGTGAAGGTTAAATAATGTCAATGTCTCCATCTCAAACTACTGAGAAATTTTCCATACAGGAGAATGTACCGATGGCTTTGAATAGCTTGAACTATATCGTAGACTAGACCAAAACTTCATAACATTTCTACATAATGCATTGGTTTCACTAAAATCACATACGTTTATATAGAATTGAACTTCTCCTGAATTCCTGTTGATTAGAATAAAGTTTCTGCAGTAAAATGGCAAACATTGTCTGAAAATAGAAGTACGCTTAAATAAATAACAAAGAAATTGTAATCGTGCGTGAGTTGTTGTGTAGGTTTATCCATATTGTCTATCAAAAGCATTACTATTCACGAGAAAAATGAATTAAGTTTCAAACATTGATATCTTCACCATCACATTGAGATAAAAAAAAAAAGACAATCGATATCGATATTCAATTGATGATTGCCTCATTGTCCCATCATCTGACCACTGACACGTTATGTTTGGAGACAATGCCATTTTATACTTAGAGTGGTGGAAACAGTTGCGATTTCATATCCGACCAATGACACTAATGCCTTGGAATTGTTCAATCTACTTAAGCATAGTAAAATTTAGATAGCTGTTTTGAACGAGCCTTTAATGAATCTGTATACTCAAAGCTCAGGAAACGAAAAGAAAAGAAACACAACTACAACATCAACAAGAAACGAAGAATGAATTCAACAACATCATCGGCTCATTTTCACGACATCAGTGATGACGTTTTATCCATTATCGACACCATCATCAATTGTGCCATGTTACAAGTAGTGGCAATTTTTGGTGTGGTGGGTAACGTCCTGAACATTCTCGTCCTCCATCATCAAGGTGTCCGAGACAGCACCAACATCATTCTGTTGTCTCTGTCTGTGGTGGACTTGGCTTTTGACGTTATCACACCCATTAGACGGGCATCTTGCATCATCTCCAAGTTTGATAGATTGTTAGCTACAACGTATGACAATTATCAATTGGTATACATCCACCTCTTCAACAGGTACCTCGGCAATGTTTCATCTGGTCACATAGTTCTGATTTCCATTGAAAGAACAGTCGCCGTATACTTTCCCTTCAAGATTTCAAGACTATTCACAATCAAATTCACCTGGACCTGCATTGTACTCATTTATTTCTTTTGGCTGGTGTGCTTTGGTCCATATTTTCCCACCTACACAGTGGCGTGGTCGCTCTGCCCAGTCTCCCAGAGATGGATGGCAGAGGTAAAACTCTCTTATTTTTAGTTTGAGAATTCAGAGTCTCTGCTTTTCGTAAACTTTTTATTGGGTGTATTACATGGCCCAGTTTCTATATTCGTTATAGCTGTGACGTCGGTGGCCATTGGATACAAACTGTACACGGCTGGACAAAAACGAATGGCCATGACCAAATCGGTATCAACAAATATGACTTTTGACAGCAGAGTCGTAAAAATGCTGATGGTTGTTTGTTTGTCATATCTAGCCATAGGCATTCCAGTTTTGATCCCTACCATTTACTATCATGTAGAACCGAATTTCGTTAACAACGGCGGTAGAATTACAAATATTTTCCAGTTGACAGAAATTTTTACAGACTTCCTCTTCGTTATCAACGCCTCTATCAATTTCTTAATCTATGTTTCCATGTCCTCTAAGTTCTCTAAAAGTTACAGAGCTCTGGTTCACCGATGCAAAAAATAACTCCCACGCTTTCACTGAATGAAAGATTGTAATAAATACATTTACAAATCAATCGTCTCATAAATTTTATTTTGTCCTGTTCAAGATTAAGACTGGCAGATAAGTAGTCAGAATGTTACAGACGTACAGGTATAATCAGATGCAAAGATCTAGCAAAACCAGATTTAGGGCCAATAGCATGTGTGCGCAATGAATTGTTTTTAGATAGTTTGAGACACAATTTCTGTGTGGACTGCAAAATAAATCGACGTTATGTAAAACCTGTAGTAATATATATTTAAAAAAAAGCCAAAACGCCGGCAGCTGTGAGTCCCAAATTATTTCACTGATGACACGCTGGATGTTTGTTGTCTTCACTTTTCGCGGAGATTCTTAATTCTTAGACAAAAGTTACGATAGAATACAAGTAATAGTATAACTAAAAGAATAATCCCGAATGCCGTGTTAACACGTCTGTTCAACTGCCACTCGGTTCACCTTGTAATTTAACCCCTCTGTTACTGCCATCTCCTATTAAGTTCATTCTCGCGTAAAAGTGGTTACTGGGCGCTTCTGGTAGAGTCTCCTTGTGTCATCTCGCTCTGTCTATTCTGTCTATGGCCTTGCTTTTTCCTAACACAATGTGGCACGTAAAAGTGTCGAAATGCTTTAATCAAACCCAAGAGGGTGGTTAGTGGACGCTTGTGGCAGGGTCTCCTCTCTTGTTGTTCTTTTATATTCTATCTATCGTCTTGCTTTTTCCTGATACAATGTGACCTGTATCGCGTCGACATGCTTTCTCCAAAGACTAACTCCAAACTCTCCGTGTGATCGCAATACATAGCAGTGGATCTACCTTCCTACGGAGTGCGTGGTGTTTTTCCGTAAGAGCTTTAGCAAATTCAGGAGCGGGGCAGCAGCACCCCCCCCCTCCAAAAAAAAAACACTTGTCATCGGCTAAGGGATTTCTCGTCCTATCGAACACTCCATAGGTGCTGCAATCTGTGGTCTGTACCTGATACCTGGACCTCACCGAAAATCCCTGGGATGTGCTGGAGCTGTCCTGTGTTTGGGGATGTGTTGCTGCCCCGCTCCTGAATTTGCTAAAGCCCGCACAAAAAAAAAAAAGCATGCCTCCGGGGTATGCGGATTAGCTGCTGTCGATATTCAATCAAGAAATCTCTCATTCCAGTTTACTAAAGCTATTTCTCTTCGGCTTTGCCACTTCCTATAATACCATTGTTTTTAGGGTGAAACAGAAAACAAACCGAATGAAAGAAATCAGTATTTTGCAACACAAATGACCAGCTGTATTTTATGGCTTGTCACGGAAAAATGAACTTCCCGATCACATTCTTCGATTCTACTCATTAAAAAAAAAACGAGTCTCATAATTTGCGGTTAAAAAACTGGTAATTGAACAATCTTAAGGACTGAATTTTGTCTAGAATGGATGTATCCACGTGATGTGCCATCACAAATTACGGCAGTAAACAAACTTTCATAATTTTTGGTCCCGTTGTCAGAAAGTTTAAGGTGCTTACTTATTCACCCTCTAGATCTATTACAGTATGATTTCCTGGCTGAACATATCTGGTGATGAGAAATCCAAGACGACGAACATAAATTTAATTGTTCGGGATGACACCAAGGCTCAACTCTTCGTTAACATTCTTGCTGGATTAAAAAAAAGAACCCACAAAAACCCAGTTACATACATGCAAGAACTCGGGGTCAAATATAAAGACTTAAACTTAAAACTTGTTGCCCATGGTTCTATTTTCAGAAAACGTAATTTTAGCAAAGATGAACAAATTTGTCGGAGTAAATGTGCAATAAAACTGAGATAAAACAGGGTCTCAATGTGCCACCACCTTTATGGGACCAAGAGGAAATTTAATACCTTCCAATGAAACATGAAGAAGTTAAAAAGTGTGCAAGATATTTTTACTTCCGTTCCACAAGAACCGACATTGTAGGTGCTGACCACAGTGTCTGTCACATACTGATTCTCTTTGCGCAGAACAATTCCGTATTGGATTTTGTGCTAACAATTGTCAGCTTCAGGGCCAAGCAACGCCAAACACGTAAATAAAAATCACCAGCCAGCAATAATTAACGATGCATGTTGAAAACACGACAATCTTTTTTTTAAAAGAGAGTAATTTCCAATAAGAATCGCGATAAACCTATACTGCTGGTTGGTGATCTTGAACAGAAAAGGAGAGAGATAGAGAGAGAGAGAGAGAGAGAGAGAGAGAGAGAGAGAGAGAATAGAGAGAAGCAGACCAGGAGAATAGAGGAAAGGAAGGGGGGAGAGAGGGGAGAGAGTGAGAGAAAGAGAGGTGAAAAAGAGAAAGGGTGCAAGAGAGAGAGAGATGGAGTGAAAGCGAGATGGCGGGAGATACTGAAGGAGGGAGAGAGTCGAAAGAGAGAAGGAGGGTGTGAGTGTGTGTGTGTGTGTGTGTGTGTGCGACAGAGAGAGAAAGAGAGAGAGAGAGAGAGAGAGAGAGAGAGAGAGAGAGAGAGTATCCATCTTTGTACTTTTCCAACGCACATGACAACGTTGTGGAGAAATATGTTTAGACAATTCATAACACCGACTACACTTGCTCTCTGCTGCCACTGGAATGAGTAACTGAAGAACTTGCCCATGGCTACAAGTAATATAAAGTAAGAATATCGTAATTGACATTCTTAGTATCGACAAACAGAATCACAATATCAAGTGGCCAGTTATAGATCAACTAACATACTTTCAAATCAGAGCAGCGAAGGTTGATGTAAATTTCAGCCCATGATTTAAGATTGTGCAAACCTGACAGGTCTTATGGCCTTATTACACGTTCAGATGGACCGGACCAGGTTAGCCTTCGGCTGTGCTTACAACTAATCGTAGTCCACTACGTTGATTACACGTTACGGTGGACCGAACGATGGACCGGATGGAAACAAGGGATGCTACTATGAATACACAACACACAACCAAGCCACTTTTGAAAAATTCGATGGCTATAAAGATAGATTTCTAAAATTATTTTTATTCAGCAATAAAACGAAGCACTCGTGACCAATTTGACCAATTTTGACACGCTGATTCCGAATCTGATATAAAATTCGTGCTAGCATGTCGTCTTCAACAAGTTTGTAAAATGACATGCCATCCCCCGCGAGGAAAAACTTCAAAGGCAAGCGGCGGCACCAACCATTCACTCAAACCGTGCAACAAAATATCAGGAGACACCGGAAATTGATGGGCGAGGGGTCGACCGGCCGGCATACCATACGATTTCAGCAATTTTCCTTATTACACGATACGATTAGACATAGGCACAGCCGGAGGCCAAATTTCATCCGGCCGGCGTCCGGTGCACCTGAACGTATAATAGGGCTTTTAATCACCATCATAGCAAGGCTTCCAATCTAACCTCAGAGCCTTGAATTCTGCAAAATATCATATTACGGATAGAAAGACGTAAAGGTTTACGTGGGCATATTTTAAGCGGTCTTGAAGTTCGCTATATTTTTAGTACTTTTGTTAATTTTGAGCCGTAGTTGAACCGAATAGAAGAATGACTTCTGACATGAATCGCAAAGCATGACAGGAAATTGCGTCCTGCGCAACTCTTTAAACATCGCTGGCCGAAAGTCAACTTTGTCACATCTGTGTAATCTGAAAGGAATTGCGGTGTAACAAAAATATCTGTTAGTCTTTGCTCCGAATCGCTATTAATGTGGCCTGGGTCTCGGTACAAAGAAACTTGCAAGATTTATCTTTGCCCTGGTCGGGCAGTTTATCTAAAAATGTGAAAATATCATAGTCACTCACACCCAAGTCAGCCTGCTGAAATCCTTTAATATTATCAAAGATACTAGATACAACAACACGAGACACTCCCTTCTTCACACCTCTAAAAAATTTGTGAGCACAGATTGCGCGCTGATCGGGGGTGGGGGTAGAGGGGGGGCATGGTGCATAGCATGAAAAGAATACTTGATACAATGATACATTAATGATACGGATTTGTTACACGCTACTGCTTCTAAAAAAAAAAAACAGAACCAGGAGCTTCGCTGACCTTGGCATTTACATCTCACTTTTTAAAATTTTATTTTTCCTGTTGTGGTAGGGATTCATTTTTTTAGAATTTTGCCGGGGCAGCGGCCTGTTCTGCATGCTCTTCTCGCTTTCCAACTGCCAAGGTATCTTTAATATGCACAACGTACTCACGGGCCCTTCAAATTTTTCGTCCTTATCTAAGAAGACTAGGTGCTTGATCTTACCTATCATAGGATCAGGGACAGGAAAATATGAGAAAAATCCCATAATTTCAACATGAATGCACCGACCGGGATTCGAACCCGATACCTTCGGCATGAGAGGCAAGCACCTTGCCTCTAGTCCACCGCCTCCCACAGCAATTGAAGTTATAACTATAAAATAAGTGACGGCAATGAAGGCCAACTGTGATAGTTGATCAATGAAAAAAATTCAGTATTTTCCTCATTTGGCTTTGTAAACTACTGCATCGTTCTTGTCTTCCGGCCCTTCGCCCCTGGGTGGCGGTGCGAGATCTGTGCCCGCTAAACGCGCTAGCTGTCTCATCTTATTGGATGTACTATCATTGGTATTATGTACTCTCGGTTTACGTTCTTTTCCAAGTCCGTCGATTGAAACAATATTTATCTTTTGTACTTTAATGAGCAATGTTGTAAACTTCTCATGTCCAGGATGGGTATCTCCCTAGCCGTCGAATCAAAACACATTTTGTCCATCAAACGTCTACTTAATCGGCCGGTGTCTGAGTAACCTTTGATTGCCAGCGCTGATGGTCGTAGGGGAAAGACATTATTAATGTGTGGAAGCATGTAGTGATATGGGACCATTAAAATTTTGCTAAAGCAGGAAGTAGGCTATTTTTGACAATGAGAGTCGCGTACTGCGTACGGGGGCGTGATTTTTTTTCGCACTCACTTTAGCAAATTCAGGAGCGGGGCAGGAACACACTCCCAAACACAGGTCATCGGCTAAGGGATTTCTCGTCCTACCTAACACTGTCATGGGTTCTGCAATCTCTGGACTGTGCACCCTAACCATAACCCTAACCCTAAAATGACTCTGAACGTCACCGAAAATCCCTGTAATATGTTGGAGCTGCTCCTGCCACGCTCCTGAATTTGATAAAGTGATATGAACAAAAATCACGTGTACGGCGGGGCGAAGGGACAGAGACAACAGAGGGGAAGGAAGTTTATCCCGGACAAGCTGATTTGGGGTGGGGGGGGGGGGATAATGCTCGCCCTTTAATAATATCGGTATTTTGTCCATGAAGTTCTTTGTTCTCAGCTTTTGAAGAAACATGATGACATTGTAAAACAAAATGGGCTTGAATATCGATAATTATGTTGTTCTACAATCATACCACAAATACTGTAATCATCTGAATTGTAAATGTAACCCCTGCCCCCCCCCCCCCTCCCCCCAAACATGCCTTTAGAAAATTCAGATCCATTTAGAATAAATAAATGTGAAATATTCATGCCAATTTCTGAAGTTGTAAATACTGCACTTACAGAGAGAACGTTTGGTTTTTTATCCCAAGTCCTCAAATAATATACTAATTACTATAGGTTACATATCCTCAAATTCTATAATCTGGCAACTATATTCTCTGTCATCGAAATTCTTGTCATTGAAAGTCATTTCGATCCGCTGTATTAACTAGAAGGCATCGCTGAATCAAAATAAATAATTGATGTAAAATTCTTTATAATGCTACTGATAAGTAACAGGACTTAATACCTTAAATTTCGGTTTAATGACAAAGAACATTTTGTGAAATAAGATCTTTTTGAGGCCTGGCAACTAATATGATAAGTTCAGTGGTGAGACAAACACACAATGAACGATTTTGACGACTGTGTTTTTTGGAAAATACAAGGCAGATAAAAGAAACTTAAATGATAGTGGAAGACTTGATATTTCTATTTCAATCACGTTTTACTTAAGGGCTTAATGACAGAGATACTAGTGGGTTGAAGTTATTAATTGGAAAATTGTCTTTCTTTTTCTTTGCCTGTGTACTATAATTTGTGTTGTTTCTTTTTAAACTGTTGTCGCGGCAGTCTATTTTGTATGAAGCACCACATGCCAATGGTCTTAGGATAAGTCTTGATAATGTTTCGCTATGACATCTGTGTTGGCCACAACCAAATTCGTTCATAAAGTCCCCATGATCACGTTAATACTGTGTGTTCGAGGTTTGAATCTGAGTTTAAAGAAATCACGTCCACACATAATGGTCACATTGTGCTAGGAAATAGCGAGATGATAGACGGTATAAAACAGGGCAAGAGCTCACCAACCAACCGCTGTTAATGCTGATAAAAAAAAGACAAGGTAAAAGATATTTGTGATCATCTCACCACCTTTTCATCTTCGCATCGCCTCATTATGGTTGAAAACACCGACTATTTTCTTCTGTTTACTGAAGAAAGTGTTCTTTCTGAGACCCTGGACCAACGACCATCTCTGGTCTCCACATTTGTTGAATTTTTTGAAGTTCGAATCGATTTACAGGGTTATTTTGGCGGAAAATTTTATTGAACTGTAGTCTCGGAGGTCAGAAGATAAAAGAAAAGAGAAGAAGAACAAGAACAAGAACAAAAACAACAACAAAGCCGAAAATAATAATGAATTTAACAGTAACGCCGGCTAAGTTTCAAGACATTGTCAATGAAAAAGTATTATCTGTCGTCGACGTCATCACCAACTGTATAATGTTACAAATTGTAGCAGTTTTCGGTGTGGTGGGCAACGTCCTGAACATTCTCATCCTCCATCATCAAGGTGTCCGAGACAGCACCAACATCATTCTGATGTCTCTGTCTGTGGTGGACCTGGCATATGTCATTATCACACCAATTAGAAGGGCGTCTTGCATCATCTCCAAGTTTGATCCGATACTTTCAAGAACGTATGAGGCATACCAGTTTGCGTACATCAGTATTGCTAATAGATGCCTTGGCAATATTTCATCAGCTCACGTTGTTTTGAACTCCATTGAAAGAACAATTGCCGTGTACTTTCCTTTCAGAATTTCTAGAATATTTACACCGAAATTCACATTGGCTTGCATTGTCCTCATTTATTTCATTTGGATGGGTTTACTCGGACCGTTTTTCCCTGCCTACACAGTTGTGTGGATTTTTAGCCAGGAGTCCCAGAGCTGGATGGCAGTGACAACATTCTCTGATTTTGCCTTGGAGAATGTAGAAGCTTTGACTCTTGTGAACTTTATAGTGGGTTTCATACGTAGTCCAGTTTCAATTTTCATTATAGCAGTGACGTCAGTGGCTATTGGTTATAAACTCTTCACAGCTGGACAGAAACGAATGGTCATGACGTCATCAACACCAACATCAAAGTCGTTTGACAGTAGAGTGGTAAAGATGTTAATGACAGTTTGTCTAGCGTATTTAGCCATTGGTATTCCAGCAGTGATTCCTTCTATCTACTTTTTTGCGGCACCAAATTATGGTATTACCAACGAAGGAAAAGTGACCAATATTTTTCAAGTGACGGAAATTCTAATTGACTTTTTGTACGTTGTCAACTCCTCCATCAATTTTTTAATCTACGTCACCATGTCCCAAAAATTCTCCCACACCTACAGAACTCTGGTTCAAGGTTGCAAAATACAATTTAAATGTCTACACCACGAAAAGAAAGACAAAGAGTAGTGTCAGATTGCAAAAATAAGTGACGTGTTCCATTAACTCCAGGACAATGGGGTCGTTTTTCTAAATCTCACGTAAAGAAAATCAATAATAAAAAAAAAAGACAAATATTTTTTTTATGTGTTGAAATATCATAACGTCGGGTATTTTCCACATTGTTGCCTGTGATTTTTTTGTCTTTTCGAGAAAATCATGATCGAAACTTTGAAGAGTTGTATAAAATCAGTGGACAACATTACGTCACAAACACATGCCTCAAAAAGTTTTTCACCGATTTGAATGACACTTACACATTATGAAATTAGGAGCGAGAGAACCATTTTCATGACAAAACCTCAAAATCCGGAAATTCCCGAATACAACAATATGGCAAATGCCCCACGATATTATGAAAACATTAAGATTCAGGTAAAGCATGACGATTTTTGTGAAACCTTTCTGATTTCTTAAATCCGTTTGATATTCCCATAGACGTAGTTGTGGGGTAATGCGAAACATAAACACTACGGAGTACAATCGCATTGACCTCACAAGGGAAACCACTTTCGATGGAGAGGGGCAGGAAGTGACGATATAACGGTAGAGGGAGGCGATGCGTTGATAGACTACAAGGTGAACTCAAGAGACAGGTAGGCTGTCTTAGCCTTACCTAAGTCCTACGCCTACATTGGTGACCCCGAACTTGGAACGAAATTCCGAGAGTTTCCACCATGGAAGAACACAAAGCAGTGTTGGCTGTTTCTCTGAAACTGCCAACATTTTGGACCACCAACCCAGAAGCGTGGTTCGCTCAAGCGGAGGCGCAGTTTGCCATCCGTAACGTCACCGTGGATGACACAAAGTATTACCACGTGGTGGCCAGTCTCGACAGTCAAACAGTAACACGGGCTCTATCTGTGCTCGTTTCCCCACCGCAGGAACGCAAGTATGAGGCTATTAAGGCTTTCCTTTTATCTGCTTTTGGCAAATCTGAATCAGAAAGAGCCCACCTCCTTCTTAACATTCAGGGACTTGGTGACCGCAAACCATCGGAACTAATGGACTCTATGCTGGCTCTTCTTGGGCCCCATAGCCCATGTTTCCTATTCAGACACCTGTTCTTACAACAACTGCCTGAACATGTGAGAACACCCCTGGCAGCGTCACACACTGCTGACTACAGGCTACTGGCACAGGAAGCGGACCGACTGTACCTGTCCGTCATTCCAAACTCCAACGCAGTGCTAGAGGTAAACATCGCTGCAACACAGCCATCACCCTCTGCACCTAGACTTAGATCTAGCGGTGGTCAAAGCTCGTCAGTGTGCTGGTACCACAATCGTTTTGGAGAACAGGCACGCAAGTGCATCCAACCGTGCACACATCCTGCCCCCAAACCTCGTTCCTCTTCAACTTCCAACAGGAACCAGGGAAACGCCAGGCAGGGTCAGCAGTAGTGACACCCGTCTCTCAAACTTCTGCTGGCCCGGGCTCTCCACAACTGGTTATAGTCGACAACATCACAGGACGTCGCTTCTTGGTTGACACGGGTGCACAGGTATCAGTCATTCCTGCAACACTGTTGGACAAACGCAGCGGTACCTGCGGACCTCCACTCCTCGCTGCTAATGGCTCTAACATTGCAACCTATGGTACGCGTATCATACCAATTAGGACCAGGGATAGAGTCTTCACGGCAAGATTCGTGGTAGCGGATGTGAAACGGCCATTACTCGGCGCAGACTTCCTTCGCCGACACAACATACTTGTTGATATACGTGGCCAGCAGCTAATCAAGGCTGACTCGTTGGCCATCTACCCTTGCAGCATCCATCAAGTAGCGTATGCATCGATACAAGAGCTCGCTCTTATTGCTCCGCAGAGCAACAGGTTCAGGAAAGTACTTTCTGAGTTTCCACAAATCCTCCAACCCACCTTTTCATCTTCAGAGGTGAAGCATGGCGTCCATCATCATGTGCCTACTACTGGCCCCCCTATCCATGCTAAGGCACGTCGTCTGGCACCCGACAAGCTAGCCACTGCAAAAGTAGAATTCAAGAAAATGGAGGACATGGGAGTGATTCGACGATCTAGCAGCCCGTGGGCATCACCTTTGCACATGGTTCCTAAAGCTAGTGGAGAGTGGAGACCATGCGGGGATTTTCGTCGCCTCAACGACAGGACGATAGCAGACCGGTACCCCGTTCCTCACATCCAGGATTTCTCAACCGGGCTGAAAGGGAAACCTATCTTCTCCAAGATCGACCTCATTCGTGGATACCATCAGATACCCATGGCCCCAGAGGACATCGAAAAGACGGCAATCATCACTCCATTCGGCCTGTATGAATTTCTGCGCATGCCGTTTGGTCTCAAGAATGCTGCACAAGCATTTCAGCGCTTGATGGACTCTCTGCTCCAAGACCTCAAATGTGCTTTCAACTACATAGACGACATCCTGGTCGCTAGCGATTCGGAGGCCCAACATTTGGAAGATCTTCACGCTGTTTGTGGAAGATTGTGTGACGCTGGTCTGGTGGTAAGACTGGAGAAATGTGTTTTTGGAGTCTCGGAGATTGACTTCTTAGGTCACCACATCACTCCATTAGGGTCTACGCCTCTTCCTTCCAAGGTCAAAGCAATTGAGGATTTTCCCCCACCTCAAACGGCGAAAGGGTTACAAGAGTACTTGGGGATGATAAACTTCTATCATCGGTTCATTCCCCATGCAGCAGAGATTCAACGGCCCCTGTATGATGCTTTAAAGAACTCCTCAAAGTCCACTCACATACAGTGGACGGAAGAAATGAGCACTGCCTTCCAGACTAGCAAATCAGCACTGGTAGAGGCAGCCATGCTTGCCCACCCAAACACTGATGTGCCCATCGCACTCACATGTGATGCATCGGAACAAGCGGTCGGTGCGGTTTTCGAACAATTTGTGGATAGGTCGTGGCAACCCTTAGCTTTTTTCAGTAGGCGCTTACGTCCCGCAGAGAGGAAGTACAGCGCTTTTGACAGAGAACTGCTCGGCATCTATCTCTCCATTCGTCATTTCCGGTTCCTGCTTGAGGGTCGATCATCCTGCGTTTTCACTGACCACAAACCCCTGACTTTCTCGATGTCAAAAGTCACAGAACCCTGGTCTGGTCGCCAACAAAGACAACTGGCCTTCATCTCTCAGTTCGCAACAGACATCAGGCATATTTCAGGTAGAGACAATGTCGCCGCTGACTGCCTTTCACGCTCTATCTCCAATGTGTCGGTAGGCGTAGACTACTCAGCAATCGCTACTTCTCAGGCTGCAAGTGAGGAAATTCAGGCCTATTGCACAGCCATCACAAATCTCAGTTTGGTTCATACAGCTGTGGAACCAACAGGCCCTCAACTGCTGTGTGACATCTCCACAGGAAAACCACGGCCAGTGGTGCCGCCAGATTTCCGACGTCAAGTGTTTGACACCATACACAACCTTTCACATTCTGGGGCAAGAGCTACAGCACGACTTGTGTCTCAGAAGTTCGTGTGGCATGGTTTGAAGAAACGAGTTAGACAATGGGTAAGAGAGTGTTTGGATTGCCAACGATCCAAAGTACACACACACGTCCACGCCCCACTTGAGCAGATCCCAACACCAAAGAAAAGGTTCAGTCACATACACGTGGACATTGTCGGACCTCTCCCTTCCTCCCAGGGATACACTCATCTGTTTACCATCATCGACCGCAGCACACGCTGGCCAGAAGTGATACCACTTCAAAACACGTCTACTGTCACTTGTGCCCATGCGCTCATCAGTGTATGGATAGCTCGTTCTGGCATCCCAACAGACATTACTTCTGACAGGGGTTCTCAGTTCACTTCTGCCCTCTGGACGGAAATCATGGAAAGACTCGGGACTAGGATCCATCGCACGACTTCCTATCACCCACAATCAAACGGAATCGTCGAACGATTTCATAGGACTCTCAAATCCTCACTCATGGCTCGACTGCATGGTCCCAACTGGATGGAGGAACTACCATGGGTCATGCTGGGCCTAAGAACTATTCCAAAGGAGGACATTGGAGCTTCAGTGGCTGAGTTAGTCTACGGAGAGCCTCTCACAATTCCAGGAGAACTGATTGCTGCCACTGCCACTCCTTTCTGTGCCACTGAACAGTTGAATGACTTTCGCGGCCAGGCCCAATCATTCCTACCCACTCCCACTTCACGACACTGCCGGCCTCCAAACAATGTGCCAAGCACTTTGGCAACAGCAAAGTATGTCTTTGTTAGAAGCGACGCCTCTCAACGTCCTTTACAACGCCCATACACCGGACCATACGTCGTCGCCGCTCGGGACGACAAGACTTTCCAAATACTTATGGGAAATCGGACAGAAACAATTTCGATTGATCGCCTGAAACCAGCCCACATAGAAACGTCACAACCATTCCCTATCGCCCACCCACCGAAACGTGGACGGCCCAGAACTGTCCCAACAAACAATCCTCCTGCTCCTCCACCTCCACCTTCACCTTCCTCACCTCAGCGGCCTCATCTTACGGGTTCCAAGAGCTCCAGGTCTGGACGTCAACTTCGTCCACCTAGGAGGTTTATGTGAGGACAATACTGGTGGGGGGTTGTGTGGGGTAATGCGAAACATAAACACTACGGAGTACGATCGCATTGACCTCACAAGGGAAACCACTCTCGATGGAGAGGGACAGGAAGTGACGATATAACGGTAGAGGGAGGCGATGCGTTGATAGGCTACAAGGTGAACTCAAGAGACAGGTAGGCTGTCTTAGCCTTACCTAAGTCCTACGCCTACATAGTGCAAAAACACAACGTAAAACAATGTTTTAGCTTAGTTTAGCCGTGTTTTCATGTGTCCGGAAACGGAAATGTCAAAAATCCATCAACTAGTAAAAAGAAATTCACGAAATATCATAAAAACCACAGAAAAACTGTGGGGTCGCAGCAGGGCTATAAGCAAAGTCAAAATTGGGCAAAAAGAAAGAGTATTTCCATGTGTACGGAAACGGCCTGAGAAACATTCTTTCAACTTCACTGCTTGAAGGGTTTTTGAAGCTTCTGTTATCGTTTCAATTTCCGTACACATGAAAACCCAGCTTCAGCCGTAAAACCTGAATATTACTTCTTGTTAATCGGCATTTCGTGGATATTCGATTACTTAGTGAATAGATTCGTCTCGATCTGCTTGACAACGTCAAATCAGAAGTATTTTCCTGGAAAATGATCCCGGGCTGTGTTCTGTAACCCGTGATATTTACAATATCCAATCCGGTAAAAAATATATGATATCTAATCTATTATATATATATCAATATTCTTGCAGTCTACAGAAGTAGGGTATCTGAAAATTAAGTAGATGATTCTTCAGTATTAAGTAAAAAAAATCTTTCACTGATGATGATAACAGACCAATGCCCAGCCACGCCGGGGACTGAATGGGATTGTTAGAAGGCGGTGGCGGCCATCTTGGGGTGGGTCGCGACTCATTATTTGAGTCATCGTGTTTGTAAACGGAGCAGCGTGTAGGCCTTTAACTATGAGAAAGTTTCTCTATCTATCTATCTATCTATCTATCTATCTATCTATCTATCTATCTATCTATCTATCTATCTATCTATCTATCTATCTATCTATCTATCTATCTATCTATCTATCTATCTATCTATCTATCTATCTATTTCAGGTATCTATTCTATTTATTCTATCTATCTATCCTATTTATCTTATCTTTCTATTCTGATCTGATCTATTTTGATATATTCTGATCTGATCTATTCTTATCTGATCTATTCTTATCTGATCTGATCTATTCTGACCTGAATCTATTCTGATCTATTCTGATCTGATCTATTCGGATCTATTCTGATCTATTCTGATCTAATATGATAAGATATATTCTGATCTGATCTGATCTATTCTGATTTGATCTATTCTGATCTGATCTGATCTATTCTGATCTGATCTGATCTATTCTGATCTGATCTGATCCTATCTGTTCCTATCTATCTATCTATCTATCTATCTATCTATCTATCTATCTATCTATCTATCTATCTATCTATCTATCTATCTATTTTATCTCTCTCTCTCTTTCTCTCTATATCTCTCTCTCTGCCTGTCTTTATCTCTCTCTCTCTCTCTCTATCCAAGGTTTATCTGTCTGTCTGTTCTATCTATCTATCTATCTATCTATCTATCTATCTATCTATCTATCTATCTATCTATCTATCTATCTATCTATCTATCTATCTATCTATCTATCTATCTATCTATCTATCTATCTATCTATCTATCTATCTATTCTCATCATCCGTTGTTTTCCCTCTGGGCTTAGCCCACCCCCTTGCACCGTATCATGCACATTAACACCATTGGCTTTACATTGTAGTTGTGGTGAGTTGTGTCGGTTGAATCAGTCTGGTGTTGTTGTTGTTTTTTTGTTGTTTTTTTTTCAATCGAGGAATTTGATTCAATTTTATGTCATAGTGTACGGAAATGGTATGTGAGAGAGTGACAAATGAAAGTTACAAAATCAAACACAATCAAATTAAAGCTACAAAATCAATCACAATCACCGCTATTTTTCAACCCCTTACTTAGGCAGCATCGAGCGCTCACCCCACACCGCAATGGTGAGATGGGGTTTCAATGTGGACCATTCCGGCTCGCGTCGGGAAGCAGAGAAAGAGACGGCTGCGAAGCGACGCGTGGAATCTAGTTCACTAGTGTATATCTATGAAACAGAATGACTACAAAAACTTAAGAAAAACACATTTTGCCTTCTGTTTAAGATAATTAAATGTATATCATGTGAATGAATAAAAAGGTAAATATTTCCACATTACAGTCTGTGATAAATGAACTTGGCATTTAATGTTTTTTTGTTTTTTTAAGTGCAGAGTTCTGGAAAAAGAAATCAAAATTATATGACATAGATGATAAAAACCTTTTACACAGAAAAAAAAAATCTTAGCATCTTAAATACGCTTTCTACACTTTTAAAAAAACTGGGGAGGTAAGGAGTTACTCAAGAACGCTGAAGCAAGAGACAAAACAAATTAATAATCACTCGATGACTGAAAATACTTAAAAAAAAAAAAAGTCCCCCTCCACAATTTAAGTTTTTTTTTTTTGTGTTTCAGAAAAAATCTAGATAGAATCTTTAATTACCAGTGCCCAATGACCAGCCGATGACCTGTGTTTGGTTGTCGAACCATTTCCAGGGGAAAAAATGGAGATACATTAACAAACCATTCATATTAAAACCTCATCAGAATGTAACATTAAAATTTCATTTCAAAAATAATACTTTAATTTGGCTGTGTATAGTACGGGGATTTTACCTTTCTATTTATTTATATTTCTACTCAGGTCATTTGTATTATTTTTGGTGTTGTAATAATGGACACTACGTCTGGCTGTAGTGATTTATATGTATACAATGATTATGTGATTGAATATTTCTCATTTTTTGTCTTTTATTACGTTTTGTTTCAAGTAATGACTGCAGACAGTTTTACTAATGACGAACAAAACAGTCAGTGTCTTACACCGTAAGAAAGAAGACAGACAGACAGACAGACAGACAGATAGATAGATAGAAAAGCAGACAGATAGGAAGACAGATAGACAAACAGACAGACAGAAAAGTCAAGACAGATAGACAGGCAGACAGACAGACAAGACTAGACTAGACTGAACTAGACAAGACAAGACAGACAGACAAACAAACAGACGGGCAGATGGACAGCCAGACAAACATGACAACCGATTGACAAGACAGAAAGACATATAAATAGAATCCATAAAATTCGTGTCCAAGTTGGTTTATTATTTTCCAGTTATTTCTTCAAAACTCAATTTTTCCACTCCATAGCAGTCTCACTTTCTTTCACTCAGGCTGTCGGTTATTTTCATTTCACGCGACACTCAACATTAAATCTTTCATCTAAGGTAAAATGAGAATATATGCATAAATCAGATAATTGGAAAATTATTTTGCATGCTCTTTTAACTATTAATTCACTCAAGCTGCCAATTTAACCCTGACACTTCAATTGTCTCATAGTGTAGGTGCGTGTAAGTCGATTTTGATGGCCGACTGTTGAGTTGTAGTGAGAATAAACCGATTGGCTAGTGCAGGAGGTCTCATTGAAATCACAGATCGTCATGCCACCATCACAGTATCGGTCGATCAAAATCCGCTAATGTCAACAGTCACTGCTATTGTGACGCCTCTATGTGAACAATCAGACATTCAGTGCCCGTGTGTTCGCGACTCTGCAAGCCCCATCTTGGACGATAGAGCCATTTCCGCGTACAAAAGTGACTATGCAGATAGGTCCTCCTTGAATACGACGGACTACCATGATGTGAACAATGGTCCTTGTGTAAACAGCAAAGGAAGGCTGTAAGTGTAACATATTATAATGTTTGCTCCCTCGCACGATTCATTTTTGATATGCTGTCAGCAACATGAATTTTACTTTTGGTATGACCATAGATACTGTAGTAAATGGCTTGTCAACATATTTGAGCTACAAGGATATGGAAATGTGAGAACCTGTTGAAATTATTAATATTCCTGGCCCTTTTAACAACTGGCGACCTTAGTTCTTGTTTGTTCCAACTCCATATTTTTGCACAACTGAGGAATTGGACATTAAACATTTGGGGCTATAGTATTATGATAAGAACGCCGCATTTTAAACAAGTGTCAATGTGTGCATTAATCTCTTCTACATACTAAAAGATCTCCACCTTGTTTTCAGAAAGTGGAGATAGAACAAAAGAGAACTAAGGTCGCGAGCTATTAACAGATTATGGACAGCTGTTTGCGTAATGACATCACGTTCATTTCTGTATGTGATAATTATGAAGTAATGATAAATGGCCCACCTCGAGCAAAGATCATGTGCCTAGACGTTTTATGCTTAACGCACTAACGTTTCTGGTGAGGCAATCATCTAAAACTAGGCGAGCGAATTCTTGTTGTGCTGGAGTCGTGTCTTAGTTTCGTGTTCTCGTTGATTCTGCAATGTGCTCGTGTCTGGCATGTGTGAGCATCTCAACACATTCGCCGAGTTGTCTAAAAATGCAAGGCCATTACAATGCAAGACAGTCACCTTTGCGCCGATAGCCTTAACTAAAAACCTGTCCTTATAAAGCGTGTTTTTTTCTTCTGCGCCTGTTTTGAACGAGGGTGGTTTTTTTTTGACAAGTATTTTATCTTTAAAAAAAAAGAAAGAAGGCTTATGTGACAACACCTACAATAGAAATAGAAGAGGGGATTTTTTTTTTCTTTTGAAAAGACACCCGTACTCATTGAATGAAAAAGAAAGAGACGTGCACAGAAAGCCCAGGAAAAAAAACAAATCTTCATGGGACCAGGCTATTACTCATTCAGCGTTCATTGACTTATTCATGTCATCAGATGTACATTGACTACACCTGAAAACGCCAAAACCACTACTATGAATATCACTCGACCTTAGTTCTTCTTTAGTACAAGTCCACGTTTTGAACAACTGAGAATTCGACGTTAAACGTTTGCGGCATTAGTATTATGATAAGGGGTTGGAATAGATGGGAATTGTACTGACAGCAAATATCAATAGTTGTGTTCACTGTCGTCTGTGCCGTATACTAAAATGTCAATGTAAATGTAGTTATTGTACACGATGGACATTTTCTACATTTTTAAAATTTAAAATTGTTACTAAAATGTAAGCTTTTCTTGAAATTATAGATCACAATTGAGCCTCCTCAAAACGGATTGTTCAGAGTTATATTTCAGAGAGAGAGATAGAGAGAGAGAAAGAGAGAGAGAGAGAGAAAGAAAGAAAGAAAGAGAGAGAGAGAGAGAGAGAGAGAGAGAGAGAGAGAGAGAGAGAGAGAGAGAGAGAGAGAGAGATGAACTCAGCAAATAGATACGAAAATGCCGTGAGACATGGCGGTGAGCACAAGACTGCAAACTTACAAGTACGTCGAGAAAAGCGATTCGATCTGTTGACGCATTTTATACAAAAATGCATTAATATGTTGATTTTATTATTATTATTTTTTTCAAATCCTTAAATAACAGCTCTTAAATTGTCTCTGGTATTCCCTGAAGATCTCGATGTATTCAATTGCTATGAATTTTCTGCCTACTCCATAATCTTTTTTGAAGTGAATTCATGTCTTTCCCGGTAAATCAGAACAGTTAAATTCTTTTGGAACAGATGATTTAACCAGCACTGTGATTCGTCAACTACAGTCTTTTTCACAGAAGGTCATGTCAATCAATCTGATGAGTAAAGGTCATTGCTGAAACAAAACATTAATACCATATTGGTACGTCTTGGCTAGAAGGCAACGAATAAATGATAAAACTATCATATCACCCTTACACTTTCCGTTTAATGACAAATAATGAGGGTCCAGTGTGATCTGTTAATTATAAGTCAAAATATGCCCCCCCCCCCCCAAATATTGCAAAGCCTTGCGTAAGAAACAGTACAGAAACGATGAAGGAAAATTAAAGACAAATCAAGCTTCCCATCGATTTTGTTAATTAAAAGACGCACAAGAAAGAAGCTTTCACGACAAAATTGTCAGTAAACAGAAGTTGCATAAGAATAAGTACTTGAATGACCGGTACATACCTAAAAGCTCTATTTTATTAAATAATGATTATGTAACATTCCGGAATGAAATCACGGGGATATGGAAGAACTGAAAGTTATTTACTTGAGACGATTAGGTACTCTTTACAGGGTAGGTGAAGTAACCTGCACTTTAAATGTAGCATTTCAGGATCGAAAAACAAAGATAGGGAGGTTGTTTACTTGATATTATCGCTTGCCCTTTCAGGTATCTAGAATAATTTCTGTGTTTTCATCTTAGCCAGTAGAAAAGACACTCAAATCTCCTTAAAAAAAAGCATACCATTGACTTTAGGGACAAGGTATATTATTTAAATCCGTTCTGTATGTTTCAGAAATTTTTATAGAAAGCGAGTCTCTGTCTGGGCGCTAGATGGTTAGTAGCAACAGTATGCAGTGCTCAAAGGCTGGATTTCAGTTCATTAAAATGGCTTTTATAATGCTTGTACGAGATCTTTTAAGATGACAGCTTCGCCACCAACAGAGAAAGTCGTTGACAGAAACTCTCAGAATAAAGCCGTGTGGCCAAAATGCACATAATATGGATATGAAACTGAACTTTACTCGAATGACTTTCGATTAGAATAACATTATTCAATAGCAATGACATCGAGCGCAAAACATACACAAAAATGCATTAGGGTAGTGTTTTCTCTCGTTGTAATTTTTACTTTGAATTAGAATTATCACCTAATTAAAAGACTGGCTGTCAAGAACAGATTTGATTCATAAATGTTTCCACTGAGTAAATTTTTGTGAGAGAGCAGTGAGTAATTTTTACAAACGTAATTATTGTGCGAGCCAGCATAACTTGGTCTCGTAAACAATTTGTTTTGAACAGTTTTTTCCTAATAGATAGACAGAAGGTGTGGGGAAGGATAGACGGACAGCGTAGGTGTGCATGACTGAGCACTTTTTATATCTCGTGTTTTGAACTAGGTTTAGTAGAGAGGGAAGGGGTGAGTAGGAATTAAATGTTATTGAGACGTCTGTTGACGTACAGAAAATCCGTGATCCAGAGTAAAAGCTCGGGGTTTTGAACATGTTAAGAATTTATTGCTATAAAATTACATTTTATTGTCTTGAGTGATTCGACCTTTGATGTCGACCCAAGGTCGTTGCGTAGGGCTGTTACTTAAAATAACTCGGTTCGGCAGCTGAGCTAGAGGTGGTTGCACCAATCAAATGTATGAATCTGGACGGAAGGTCGAGACATAGCTTTAGTATTTAAACCCGTGCAGAGCTTAGATAGATGCCACATGTAGACAATCCATTTACGAGGTGGACGGCGATAGTCCTCAGCCAGATGAGAGACATAAGAGACGCAGTTGAGCAGTCCATATTGTGAGGAGCGCCATGAGTTAAAGCTCCAGAGCCTAAGCTACTTGGTTTGATATAAACCCACAGCGTTTACATCCAGCGCTCTCACTCCCAGTGAGGGCCGCATGGTGAGAGTCCATACTAATTTGTAATGATGAAAGTGAACCGTTCTACTTACTTTTGAAGACAGTTTCAGAGCTACCGCCAGACAACGCATGGTTGTACAAGCATTCTCCATGGCGTGTCTAGAGGAAATGTCCATATCATAACACGTCTCATTGAATTAATAGAATTTAAACTGTTATATCCGTCGCCACGTGCGCGGATTCTATTGGCATATAACTCATATGACCTGCAAGTAGTTAGAGTGAATAAGTTAGTCTTTATAGAAAGCTGTAGTTTCATTAGTAGATTCAGTTGCCTTTGAATTGATATTTATATTTATAATTATATTTGTTACATTAATTCCTGTAATTAAACTGCCCTACAGTTCTGCTAAAAATCAAAGCAATTGATTTATTTAGTTTTTAGAGTGCAAGTATTTTTTTTGTGTGTGTTCGTCGATTGTGGGAGCGGACCTCGAAAGAGTGTCAGTCGAATTATCCCCATCTAACCCACATCGCGACACTGGCAGCCACGTAAGTTCATTGTGATGTAAGGCTATCCAAATAAAATGGCTGTTTGAAATTTGTTACAAATTCAGGAAGAAAATATTATGTTTCGAAAACTGAAATAGTCAGCTTCACCCAGATCCTTACAGAAGAAAGAATATACATATTATGTGATTGCCTAACTCACTAACTTATCATATCCATAACTCGTTGCCCCATTTGAAGACACCAATTCATATCTTATTGCAATTTATGAGATTTTAAACCGATGGCCTTGATTCCTTCAAATTCCCCAAAGTAGTAGAAGATTGACTGCTGTTTGGAAACTCCTTTTCACGGGCTTTTGTCGTAAGAGAGCCCAAAGTAATACAGAAGGTCCCATTATAAGGCCAGATCAACCACTTCTTACACCCGTCAACACTGTCAACAGGACTGCTACTCCGTGGGCGGGACTCATCAGTAACAAGAGTCGCTGCTCCAGAAGCACAGTGGACAACCAAGAGTGCTATTCCAATCGACTCTCAGGACTCACCAATGGCAAACTCTTTATGTATCTGTAATCTCAAATTTCAATAAACAGAGGAAAGAAATATCAACAAATACAACACCCACAAACAGGGGAAAGGAAAATGAATTCTACATCATCCGCCTATTTTCACGATATCATCAGTGACGAAGTGCTGTGGATTGTCGACAATGTTGTCAACTGTGCTTCACTACAGATAGTGGCAGGTTTTGGTATGGTGGGTAACGTCCTGAACATTCTCATCCTCCATCATCAAGGTGTCCGAGACAGCACCAACATCATTCTGATGTCTCTGTCTGTGGTGGACCTGGCTTATGTCGTCACCATTCCCATCAGAAGGGCGTCTTGTATCATCTCCAAGTTTGACCCGATACTTGCAAGAACGTATGAAGCATACCAATTGGTGTACATTGTTTTAATTAATAGATGTCTTGATAATATTTCATCAGCTCACATCGTCTTGATCTCTATTGAAAGAACAATTGCTGTGTACTTTCCGTTCAGGATTTCCGCGATATTCAATGGTAAATCCACCAGGACCTGCATTGTGTTAATCTATATCTATTGGCTGGCGTTTGGCCCATTTTCCCCCATCTACACAGTTGTGTGGATATTTTACCCTAAAACCCAGACGTGGGTGGCTGAGGCAAAATTCTCTGATTTCGCCTTGGAGAATTCAGAATTTATTCTTTCCATGAACTTTATATTGGGTGTCATACGTAGCCCAGTTTCAGTTTTCATCATAGCTGTGACGTCAACGGCTATCTCTTATAAACTCTTCACAGCTGGACGGAAACGAATGGCCATGACGTCATCAACATCAGCGACGTTTGATGGTAAAGTGGTAAAGATGTTATTGGCTGTGTCATTGGCGTACCTGGCCATAGGCATCCCAGTGTTGATTCCTGTAATCTACTACTATTTGGAACCTAACATCGTCTACAGCGGAGGAAAAGTGACGAACATTTTTCAAGTGACGGAGATTTTGATAGACTTTTTGTACGTTGTCAACTCTTCCATCAATTTTTTAATCTATGTCTCCATGTCCACTAAATTCTCTAAAACGTATAGAGTTCTGGTCCAAGGTTGTAAAATCCAATGGAACTGTTTACACTGAAAAAGAGATTAGCAGAATTACCTGCACAATGGTGGTCTAGAGGCAAGGTGCTCGCCTCTCGTGCCAAGGGTCCCGGGTTCGAAACCCGGGCCGTGCAGGCATGTTGGAAGTTTGGGATTTTTCTCATATTTTCGTGTCCCTGATTCTATTGAGGGGTAGGATCGAGTACCTAGTCTTCTCGGATAAGGACGAAAAAATTCGGAGGGCCCGTGTGCACGTTGCGCACGTTAAAGATACCTTGGCAGTTGGAAATCGTAAAGAGCAGGCCGAACAGGCCGCTGCCCGGGCAAAATTAAATTAAATTCATCTCTACCAGTCCCTCCCCCTCCCCCCTCATCTCCCCCCCCCCCCCAAAAAAAAACGCCGACCGGCGCTGCACTGTGGCGACGACGTGCCTGCTCCAGTTATAACTGGGCTGCAATGGCACAAAGGCAAAATTTCCCAAATGGGATTAAAGAGTTATACAAATACAAATACAAATACAAATACAATGGAATCTTATCTCCCATATTGAAATGTATCTTATTTATGGGTTGTTCAGACAGGTAAGAAGCAAGAAACTAAAGACAGGTTTATCAAGGTTTATATCGCAAAGTTCTGAAAACAATCGATTTAAGATCATTTGTGTTTCCATCTGAATGTTAAAAAATATTTTCGAGAACTGGTCTTGCACAAACTGCTAAAGTAAGTCAACGTTTTACACGAACTTCCGATTAAAAAAAAAAAAGAAGCAGAAGCTGCTGAAAACAACCTTCTTGAGGGCTAAACAAATTGCCCTTTTAAGGGCTTACTAAATAGCCCTTCTGATGGCTAGGCAGGGTAGATGTAGAAACAAACAAGAACAAGAAAAAGAAATAAGCCAAGACGCAAATTTGTTATGAGAACCCTAATCTTGTTTATAATTTGAAAGTCGTTGTAAGCAAAATCAAGAACAGTCAGATTTTCGCCGAGCAGCCTGGAGTCTCAATTTATCTCACTAATGACAGTTGATTTCCAATTCATATTTTGACAAGTTCCTGAATGTGTTGTCAGGCCAAAATTGCGAGGGAATAATGTAAATAATATTACGATAAGAGAAAATCCTAAGTGCAGTGTTACGTTTGGTACTGACATTTTAGCCTTTCTGAACAGCCGTCTCTTGCTGATCATCTTTACAGAATGTGTCCTTATGTTAACAGTGCTGGGGACCATTTGATGCATGACGCGTTCGTGAAACTGGCGTATGAGACAGTGCCATTATGTATAATTTTCACATGCTGAAAATAAATAAAAATGAATTCATAACTGAGTCTGATTTTGAATCAGGAGAAAGCACATCGACACGATAACGGCCGTATTGTGCTGGGAAGCTGCAAGGCCATAGACAGAATATGACAAAATGGTAGGAAAGAAGAAGACCCTATCGGAAACGCCCACCTACCACCTGCTGGATTCATAAGACTGTACGGTGAGATTTATAAAAGAAATTGCCTACATCATTTGTTTAAATACTGACATAAGCTGACATAAGATAGTAGAGATACGGAACGGAGAATTGGTACGAACTGGTAACGCGGTGGAATCTTTTTTCATTTGTCTCGTTTGGTTGCTTTGGGCCATACCGTTTCTTCCTGTCTATACAGTAATGTGGATTTTTTGTTTACCCGGAATCTTAGAGATAGGTGGCAGAGATAAAGGCATCTGAGTTTTCAATGGAGAAAACTTATAATCCCTGCTTCCTATTAACTTTTTACTGGGCATCCTACGTGGTCCAGTTGCTGTATTTGTCGTGACCGTGACATCAGTGGCTATAGGGTACACTTTTCACAGCTGGTCGGAAACTGGTAGCTATAACGTCGTCAGCTTCGTCATCGATGAAGTTTGATAGTAGGGTCGTGAAAATGTTGATGGTTGTTTCTTTAGCCTATCTGGCTACTGGAATCCCTGTTTTGATTCCTACCATCTGTTATTACGTGGAACCAAATTACGTCAGTAATAAAGGAAAAATTATTCATAGTTATCAAGTCTCTGAATGTTTCACAGATTTTCTGTACGTTTTCAACGCATCCATCAATTTCTTAATCTATGTGTCCATGTCCCCTAAATTCTCCCAAACCTACAAAATTGTGATTCATGGTTGTAAAAAAACGCCTTAAATGTTCCCAATTGAGGGACAAATCGCGACCTTAGCTTTTGGTTGTTCCAATTCCACTTTTTGTAGAACTGCAAAATTCGAAGAGAAACGTTTGAGGCTTTAGTATTATGATAAGGAGTTAGAGTGAATCGGAACTGTGAAACAGCTTAATAAGTGCCACAACGCATTTTCAATAAGAGTCAAAGTGTGCATTAGTGATACCTCTTCTACGCACTAAAAGAGCTCCAATTTTTGTTTTTAGAAAATGGAAGGAGAACAATCAAGAACTAAGGTCGAGAAATTCTAATCAATATTTCTATTCAATACAAAAATATCACTCAGCCAGTGATACACTAATAAGAACAGTGTTATTTCACTCCCAGCTGAAGTGTTTTTTTTTTTTTTTTGAGTGTGGTGCTTGGGGCAAGCATGAGATTTACAGGTAGAAGATGCTTAGTGATTATCATGGGCTCAAAGAATGCAGCTGCCAGGCTCCAGAATAGCTTTATTAAGGGCCACCTCAAGAATCATGGTAAACGAAGAGAAAACAGTGAGAAACAGTCCACTTGAGGAAGCCCCTTGGGGGCTAAGAAGAGCTTCGAGGAAGATATATAGAGGAGAAGAAAGCAACACGAAGAAAAAGTAGTGAAAACACTAACAGTTCAGAGCAAATGGGCACAAAGACCTCTACATCAGACACAATAACAGGCAACGAGTATGAATTTGAGTTTGACCGTGCCTCGGCACGATAATGGCCACTTTGCGGGGTTTTGTTTTTACTTACCATTACACTGTAGCGTGATCCTCAGAGAATAGTCAATTCAAATTTTATCAATACGAATCTAACACAAAAGGCTAATAAAAAACAGCATTATGCGAATATATGAGAAAGTCTTAAAGTAACTTGCAGCTCTATTTTAGCCTCAACCAGGAAGGAAAAGATCCAAAAAGAGGAAGGGATACACCTCGTTTCCAAACTTTGAATGTATGCTGAACTGGAGACCAAATAGTACATTGGATTGACCCACTGTGAAGACAATTTGAATTCATATTGCCGGTACTGAAATATTATGTTTGCACTGGTCATTTATTTTTTTCTTTGTTTTTGGGATGGGTGTCACGCCAAGAAAGAGAGGCAAATAAAACTATACAGCAGATACAAAGTGCCAGGTGGCGCCGCTCAATTGAAAGAATTGTGATTGTTTACGTTTCATTAATTAGAACTTTCATAATCGTATTGAGTTACTAGGACTGAAGCAGTGCGCGGCGGCGATCATGTGGACAGTTTCTGATTTTTATGTAAAGACGGTCGATGACATTGTAAACAATTATGGAAATGTGAACTTGCAGGCAACACACATAATGAGATATCAGGAAGCATAAACTGTGTAGAAAAAGAAAGGAAAAAGCTAGGAAGTATTTAATATAATTATATGCCAGGGAGATACTATGTTTGTCCGAAAAGGACAAAACAAATAATAAACAGGCTTACACCCCCCCCCCCCCCCAAACACACACATTATATTCTCTCACACAACAACAACAACAAACTCTTCTCAGAGTTAAAATCTTGGCTTATCAGAAAATATCGACAAAAATCACTACAACCTTACAGGCAGTGGTTCTCAGTCTCAGGCCATATCCCAGTATTTCAGATCCCAGGTCTCCTCAATTTCTTCCGCATTTTTTTTTCACCACTATATTTTCACAATGGTAATTACTGAAACAATGCATGAAAATAAATTTCTTCACTGCCTGCAATTTGAGGAAAAAAGAAATCTTAATTTCAATGGATCATAAAACGTCTATGCGCACATTGTACAACGTACATTCTTTCCAGGCTGGAGTTCCTCCTGATTGAGATTTCTCCAAAATTGCCCCTCCCAACTGCCTAGAATTCCTCCTTTGGATTTGAATCCTGCCCTGGGAGCCAAGTGGCTTCCGTTTGAGAATCTTTAAGTCAATGTCTGGCACTTCAGTCTCCATATGTAGACCCGATTGGGTTTGTGGCATCTGAAAGAGATAAACCCACGATGTCTGAATATTGACGAAATTATAAAACACTTGAATTCAAGACAAAAGCCACCAGAAACGTTGCACTTAAACTTCATTTCAACAATACTGTCAGCAGAACGTTTCAATGTTGATGTGTCTGATAAAGTTTTGCTTCTATATTCTTTTAACTGTTGAATCATCTTAATTACCTGGATCATTTGTACTTGTTTTGGTGTTGTATTAAACATTTAAGACATCCATGCTTCATATGGAGGCTTTCCTGTATTATTTTTTGTCAGGAACTTTTTTGTTTTTATTTTTTTGAATAACAAATACGAACATTTCATTTTATATAAATGCAACCGAACTTTAAAAACTTTAATCGAGTTTATCTGGATCTAGTTACAAAAACATACAAAATAATCGTAAGGCCGATTCAGGAGAAAAGAATCTCAGTTTACCTCACTCATGACATCTTTTTTTTTTCATTTTATCATGTACATTTTACAGCGACAGTAAGTTTGGCATAGAGGGTAACGAGGGGATAATGACAAAATCATTCTCCACGCAATTTCTCTACATTTTCAAACCATGAGTTCATCCACATAACCGTGTTAATCCTTTCGTTTGCATCAATAGTTCCGAGCGTTTCCCTACATTTTGAAACTTTGAGCTCGTCTACACCGCCATTCAATACTTTCGTGTACGTCATCTTTTGTAGTGATACCTTATCTGACTTTCTGTCTCAAAAACCACAGAAAATCTGTGGCGTCGCATTAGGGATTGGAACGAAATTAAAATGAGAGAAAATAAAAGGGAAGGAAAAGTTGTATGTTCCAAAATATTCCAAACTCTTTGCTACTTACAACATGGCAAGCAACAAATTAATGTGTTATGAAAACAACGAATGAGTGTAGCTTTCTTCTGGTCAAAATATTAACGTAATCTTGAAATAAATAGCGCTCCATTTTTAGCCTTGTTGTAAATTCATATTTAAAATGTTTTGACAGACAACGAGAGAGAGAGAGAGAGAGAGAGAAAGAGAGAGGGAGAGAGAGAGAGAGAGAGAGAGAGAGAGAGAGAGAGAGAGAGAGAGAGAGAGAGAGAGAGAGGGAGAGGGGGGGGGGCACTAAGACCTGCTCATGTTACAGACCAATGAATGAACATTTCGCTTAGTTACACCCAATAACTTTTCTAGTCCTCTCCATAGTACTGGACTATGTGGTCATGAGTGTTATGATACATGCATATAATTATTGTGGATCCGACTAACTCATAACAATCGACAGACACAGCAACGGACCAGTTGCTGGTAACTCCACTTTCAATTAATGACGACAGAGAGGATTTTTGCAGCATTTTGTACCTAAACTTGGAGTATTTGATAGTATGAAAACGGCGGTTAATACACAGAGTACATTATAAACACCGGGAAACTCACTGAACCATACCGGCCGTTCATAATAATGTTAATAGCATAACTGAAACATGTACAATATTAGCCACAATACAAAACATCTTTATTTTATGTATTCTTTCTTTTTTGGGCGTCCACTTTTGTTTACTGTTCTCCTGACATTTTATGTCAAACATTTTAAAACTAATTACGTTGTAGAAAGTAAAGATCGGTGTATCCATTTTTAATTGCCATAAATTTTCAACCTGGGTCATTATCTTGCTTGATGATGTAAAAAATACCCCACCCCCCCAAATCAGAAAGTTTCAATCCCTTTGACAAAAGATGTTTAACCAACAGGACAGTCCAGTCGGTGAACTGTTGTCTTTGTTCACTGAAATTCTCTCCACTAAATGTAATACTTTTCAAAGTGATAATCATCAGACGGCGCCGATCAAACAAAAACTTAACTTAGCACTATACTCATCTTAAGATTTGCTAAAGTAAATGATACAGTTTTTCAGTTCAGAATTTTGGTAAATGACAAATACTGAGAATGTTTACGGTATAACATTGATTACTAAACTGTAATTGGTGAGACGCACCAAGAGGTTAAATTTCCAAGATTATACTTCAGGAAAATATAATTTAGATCACAGCACACAAAATAGATGACAAGATAAGAATTAATATTGTATTTAAATGAGGATCATTTTCAGAGTTAAACAATGGGGTTTCGGAAGGTAGAATTTTTAATATTAATCTACTTGAGATTATAATGTGTCGCTCGGCCTCGACGTTTTGATCTATACACCAGTCTAAGGACAGTCAAATTTCCACAAAGAACAACATTACATTATTGATGACATCATGATTGGATAAGCCAATGATATTTATTATCATTATTATAAAGGAAGTAAGGGCTCCAATTTGTTCATGAAATGCTTTGTAACTGCTGAGTCTTAAATTTAAATTTTACAAAATATCATAATTATTTTGCACAGAGAGACATAAACGTGTCATTGGGTATATTTTGAAAGGTCTTGAAGTTTGTAATAATGTTAATACTTTCGTTCATTTTGAGCCACAATTGAATTGAACTGAAGAAAGTGTTCCGACAGTTTGAGCAAGGAAAAAAGAGTGGAATTAAAAACTGACAGAAAATTTCGTTTTGCTCCTCAATTTACTCACTGGTGATCGAAACTCAACTTTAAAAATCACATCCGTGTATTCTCCGAGGCAGCGGGCCGTCTAGTCTACAGAGATAACTGGTGTGCAGCAATCAAAGACATTGATTTTAAGCCATCACGAACGTTCATAATAGAAAAATGTAAAACGGATGGGTGGTTGCTGACCGGAATAAATTGTTTTATTCTTTACTATGGGCTTGGTGTTTACTACAGTAATGTGGGGCTTCAGTTAGAGCCATAGGTCACTGAACTAGCGAGACAGACTCGTCTCCGTCCTCACTTTGCAAAATGTCAGTGATCAACACGTTTACTTTACACTTCTGATGTCTAAAGATAATGGAATGGAAATGGCAAATATATCTGAGCTGATAAGCGTACAACTGTTGCAACCTCAGAATTTCAATTCATCAAAGAATATAATATGACAATTTATTTAGTCAGGTACTATTATTTCGTACGAGTGGTTGGTGAAGCTTTGGTCTCAGAGGTCAGGGCAAAGTAACAAAGACTAAAACCACAACGACAATCATTGAACAGAAAAGATGAATTCAACGACACTCTCGCCCAATTTTCATAACATCGTTAGTGATGAGATGTTATCTATTATCGACACCGTCATCAATTGTGTATTGTTACAAATGGTAGCAGTTTTCGGTGTGGTAGGAAACGTCCTGAACATTCTCATCCTCCATCATCAAGGTGTCCGAGACAGCACCAACATCATTCTGATGTCTCTGTCTGTGGTGGACCTGGCTTATGACGTCCTTACACCCATCAGACGAGCGTCTTGCATCATCTCCAAACTGGACCCGATACTGGCGAGAACATATGATGCATATCAAATGGTATACTTAATTTTCTTTAACAGATATCTGGGATTTGTTTCATCCACTCATAT
This sequence comes from Onchidella celtica, assembly GCA_963931925.1. NCBI lineage: Eukaryota > Metazoa > Mollusca > Gastropoda > Systellommatophora > Onchidiidae > Onchidella > Onchidella celtica. The sequence continues at coordinate 20,463,179 of OZ007569.1, forward strand.
TGTTTTAATGTCTCTTGAAAGAACAATCGCAGTCTATTTCCCTTTCAAAATTACTACCATATTTACGAGTAAATTTACCTGGAGTTCTATTGTGTTCATGTATCTGTTTTGGCTTATATGGTTTGGGCCGTTATTTCCCATCTACAGGTTGGCGTGGACATTGCCACCAGAATCTCAGAAATGGGTGGCGGTAGTGGAACTTTCGGCTTTTTCTAATGACAATTCGGAATCTCTGCTTTTCTTGAACTTTTTTCTGGGTGTCTTACGGGGCCCCGTTTCTGTTGGCATCATAATTGTGACGTCATTGGCCATCGGTTACAAATTGCACAGAGCTGGACAAAAACGATTGGCCTTGACCAAATCAGTATCAACAACCATGACGTTTGACAATAAAATTGTGAAAATGTTAATGGTTGTATCTCTAGTGTATCTAGCCATAGGCATTCCAATTCTAATTCCTACAATTTACTATTATGTGGAACCAAATTTTGTCAACAGTGGAGGGGAAATCACCAATATTTATCAAATGACTGAAATTTTTACAGACTTTCTCTACGTTGTCAATTCCTCCGTCAATTTCTTGATCTATGTCTCCATGTCCTCTAAGTTTTCTAAATCCTACACGATTCTAGTTCAAAGATGGAAAAAGCACTTGAAACATTCACATTAAATTAATGGGGGATTCTGTTATTAGATTATATTTGTGCATTGCAATCACTCAAGTGGAGCTCTGTTCTTTTCTGTCCAGGCGAAAGATAGTTAAATTACAGGTTTAAGAACAGACATATTATTATATGAAATGACAAGCAACACCTTTGGTCATAATCGGGCATGGGCAACCTTTCATATAACCTTGAAAAAATGTGATGGTGCTGAACGCCAGATACTCTCAGCTCAAATGTTAGAGCTCTTCTAGAAATGGCATGTTATTTATTTGGATGTTGATTTTAAAAGAAAAATTCCTTGTTTGATTTGAACTGATCGTGGGCTGCATGACTGTTTCGTGTTTTAGTTATTTTATTATTGCTTAGTGACCGGTCGCAACTTTAGTTCTTGTTTCTCCCAAGTCCACTTTTTGCTCAGCTGAGAAAGTCGACGTTCGCTAAAGGTTTGCGACTTCAGTATTGCAACAAGGAGTTAGAATAACTCAGAACTGTGAACCAGCTTGATAAGTGCCATAAAACGCACTTTAAACGGTGCCAAAGTGTGCATTATAAACACTGGAAAAATTCACTGACCATGAATCATGACAGCCTTATGTCACAAGTATGACTGAAACTTGTTATACAGTTTTTACTAGATTACAGTATATCATTATTTTATGTATCATTCTTCTCCTGCTTTTCTTTATTTTTACAAAAAAGTAGCATGTCAAAAATTTTGAAAAAAATCATGATACCTCCAGTCATCTCGTAGAATATGAAGATCAATGAATGTGTCCATCTGTAATTGCTATAAATATTCAACATGGGGCCTTTGGCTTGCTTGAAGTAAATACACGTTTTCTCCTGTAGATCAGAGACATTCTGTCCATCTAGAGCAGATGTTTATCAACATTACAGTCCATGAATTACAATCATTGTTCATTGAAATCCATCTTATTGAAGGCAGTATTTTTCAAGCTGATAACTAAAAGTCTTTTCTGAAAGAGAATATTAATTCCGATTACTATCTTCCCGGGAGAGTTGTAAGAGTTTCAGTAATATTTATTTCACTTTCAGAAAGATTGATTATGAAATTAAGATAGAATCAAACATAGAAAACTGCAAGTCGTGACTTCTCAAAATGTCAAGAATTTTGGTCCATCTTACTTAAAATTCTTGATATTTGAAAATACCGACAGTTTTCTTTCTTCCTCTGAGGTTAAGCTTAAAGGAAAGGAAGTGTAAAGAGCTTTGAGGCAATATGACTACTGCTAGCCCAGACAACAGTGCACGAATAGAGTACAGTCAAATACTATTGTACGAGTTATGAGTGGAGCTTTTAGTCCTTGGTTTCAATAGACTGTGGACGGACACGACAATGGAATCAAACAACGACAAGCAAAAAAAAAAAAGAAACATGAACTCAACGACACCGTCGCCCGCTTTCCAGGACATCGTTATCACCGGAATGTTAGCTACTATTGACACCATCATCAACTGTGTGATGTTACAAATAGTGGCACTTTTCGGTTTGGTGGGTAACGTCTTGAACATCCTCATCCTCCATCATCAAGGTGTCCGAGACAGCACCAACATCATTCTGATGTCTCTGTCTGTGGTGGACCTGGCATATGTCGCCATCACACCCATCAGACGGGCATCTTGTATCATCTCCAAATTTAACCCAATACCGGCGAGGACATATGACGTATATCAAGTAGTGTACATAATTTTCTTTAACAGATACCTGGGATTTATTTCTTCAACTCATATTACTTTGATTTCCATTGAAAGAACTATCGCGGTCTATTTTCCTTTTAAGATTTCTACAACATTTACGCGTATATATACCTTGGTATGCATTGCGTTTATCTATTTATTTTGGATAGTTTTGTATGGTCCTTTATTTCCTTTCTACACATTAGTGTGGACGTTTCACCCAGAATCCCAGAGGTGGATGGCAAAAGCAGCGGTCTCCAATTTTGCCAAAGAGCATACAGAACCTCTGCTATTGTTTAACGTTTTACTGGTCATCCTACGTGGTCCAGTTTCTATATTCATCATAGCTGTGACGTCCGTGGCTATAGGTTACAAACTCTTCACAGCTGGACAGAAAAGAGTGGTCATGACCAGATCAACATCAAGGACTGTTACTTTTGACAGCAAAATAGTAAAAATGTTGATGGTTATTTCTCTTGCTTATCTCGTCATAGGCATTCCAATTTTGATTCCTACCATTTACTATCACGTGGAACCAGATCTAGTCAACAATAGGGGAAGAAGTACACATGTTTATATAGTGACGGAAATGTTCACAGATCTCCTGTACGTTGTCAACTCATCCATGAATTTCTTGATATATGTCTCCATGTCCTCTAAATTCTCTAAAACCTATATGATTTTAATTCAAGGATGGAAAAAGTACTGGAAATATTCACATTAAACTGGAGATTCTGTTATTACTAATATTAGATTGTGCAATGTATTCAGTGAAGTAAAGCTCTGTACTGTTCTTCCCCGGGGCAAATGATAGTTAAAATACTGGTATAAGAAAAGACAGACAGCAAAGAGAGAAACAGATGCACCCTTGCAAGCAGTCTTACGGAAATATGGCGTGCACTCATGACGTCAAGTTTGCACATAGGAATGACGCTCTCTCGAAGTAGATCCGCTGGTTATGACATCATGCCGACATCGGTTTGATGTATGGAACTCGCCTCTAAGGTAATCCAATTAACCCTACGGAAGTCATAAATCAAATCTACTTTGGATTGACGCAGGATGCTGCTGGGATAGTTCCAAGGCGTACACGCGAAGAATTTATTATCTGTTGCTGTCTCCGAAAAGATTTAAAAAACTAAAGTATGGCGGCAATACAAGGCTCAACAGGATATTTTAGAATTCTTAGGTTAAAGAAAAAAATTATTGGTTATTCTGCCATTGTGCATTGAAAAACATATCTGGCATCATCAAGATTAAAACATATGGTTTGTGAGAGCTTTGTGTAATGATTTGTTTTTCTTCTTTCGAGAACATTAAGCCATTTAGCTTCAGTTTTAGGTATTCTCTTGAGTACACTTTAGATTCCTTATGCTCAAAATTAAAAATGGGAAATTCTTAAATTCTGTTGAATTGTAATGTAATAATTATATCCCTGGTTCTATCTTGAAATCGCTCAAGTGCAAGTGACATGATTTTACAGAAGACGAAATTACTGTTTTATTTGAAATAATTATGTTCCTTATCTGAAATGCATTTTTATTGTATGAATAAATATTTGAAATAATATTCTACTTCACCCCAATCAAAAGATAAAAAAAATTTCAAGAAATTCATTAAGATATTTGGCCAGAAACCATGACTGCCATCTGTACTCGTGGGAATACACTTATAATATGTGGTTTCATGAGAGGGTCAGCGATATCGAGATACTAGGTGCATTATTTGTTTGTGCCAAAACCCAACGTATCAGTTATGAACAATAGTTGACGCTACACAATTTCCAGACCTTCTGAAGCCAATAATGAATTCTTTGATCCTCCCTTCCCCAAGGAAACAAAATTCATATTCGATTTTTTAAACACTAATTGGCAAAATTCATTTGGTTTATTTAGATATTCAACTTAAGTGTCATAAGGAACTCACAGTGTTATTTATCTCTATTTTTCTAAACCTTGTGTTTTCTGAACACACATTTCACCTGATGAAGATAAAACAATAAACCCCTATGGAACAATTTCCTGTTCCAGTTAAGTATTTTAAACTTGGTGTCGCCTAGCTGAAATTATAAAATTGATTCGCCGAGTGAACGAATTTGAGAAATGATCGATGTGTCACAAAGAACTCAAAAGTTGTCCAATTTGTCGACACAATTTAAAAACCAGGGAGAAGTCAGACAGATAAACATACTCAAAACTTATGGAGAAACCAGACAGATAAACATACTTTAATCACAATGGAGAAACTAGACAGATTAACATACTTTAAAACGATGGAGAAACAAGACAGATAAATATACTTTAAACATCATTGAGAAACCAAACAGATAAATATAATCTAAAAACTATGGGGAAACAAGACAGATAAACATACTTTAAAAACTATAAAGAAACAAGACAGATTAAGATACATTAAACACAATGGAGAAACAAGACAGATTAACATACTTTAAAAACTATAGAAAAACAATACAGATAAAGAATCATTCTTTAAAAACTATGGAGAAACAAGACAAATTAACATATTACATTAAACACAATGGAGAAACAAGACAGATTAACATACTTTAAATACTATTGAGAAACCAAACAGTTAAACATATTTTAAAAAACATGGTGCGTCCAGAAAGATGAGCATATTTTAAAGCTATAGAGAAACAAGACTGATAAACAAACTCTAACACCTATGGACAATAAAGACAGATAAGCGTACTTTAAAAAATATGGAGAAACAAGTCGGATAAGCACGATTTTCTAACTATGGAGACGCAAGACAGTCATATTTAATTATACTATTCAAGGGATTGTAATATATTGGTATTTACCTTGATTGTATTAGAAAGAGAAAAGAATTGAAACCGAGAATTTCAAATCAAATCCAAACACTGATCATTAAATGGAATACTTTGAGCCATTACTCAGATCGTCAAGCCCAGCAACTACCTAGCTAAACTGATGGAAATTGGTAATTAATATTCCCTGCTCTATGAACCTGTCACTTTTAAGGGAATGCGAAGTAAAGAAGTAGTTCTTTAAAAAAAAAAATAGGGAGAAACCAGACAGATGAATAATTTTCAAAGGTGGACACAGAGTGAGTTAGTCGGGGAAATTAATGACACGTTATTAGTCTGTCTTCTATAGCTGAGTTTTCATGTGTATTGGAACGGAATCAGATGCAGAAACGTCAAAAACCCTTTAAATAGGGACATAGAAAGAATGTCTTCAGGTGTAGAGAAACGCCTTTGAACTGTGATGGGGCCCCTTCGCAACCAGCAACAATAGGGCAACTTACAAAATTCATTCGTTAAAAACAGTTTCTTCAGTGCTCCCCAGGGCTCAAAGGCCCTGAATTCAAGCTCCATTAGTTTCACTGTAAATCCACGACTGCCATCCACTGTGACACATGACAGCCTTACAAAATGCCAGCCTACAAGTATTGTTGAAGTTTGTAATAAACTTCTAAGAACCATCAGAGAGTCCCCTCCAAGTTTCACATTTGATGAATAAGTTGTTCATGTTAATATTAATTTATTCATCAAAATCAGTGTCAATGGTCTTTTTAAAAATAATTATGAGAATTGAAGTTTTGCTGAATGTGGTGGGTTTATGGTTTCATTTATAAATACCTCGTACCACGAATTTTCTGTCCGAGCAGTAATCTTCCGTTTTATAATAAGAATGGCGTCTTTCAGATCTGAAATATAACTTTCAGTTTAACATAGTCTTATCATCACCGCAGAAATCCACCAACTATGGGGTCCGTCATTGAATTCCCTGTCATATAAACTGATTTTGTTGAACAAATAATTTGAAAACATCTCTGAAAGAAAAACGATAAGTGGTAACATCTTCTCCAGAATCAAAAAGGTAAATGTCAAACGTTTTCACTCTCAAATTTCAGTAATTTGATGACAGATAATGAGGATGTAAAGGGCTGGTTTTTCTTTCATTGTACAGGTGACTTTACAAAACACAATTCACACATGAAATGCTGGCATTTAAAGAGTTAATATGTAGTATTTCAGGTTTAAATGACAAAGCTACCGAAGTTTTAACGTTCATCTGCTCTCGACTACCATGTTCTTGACTAGGCGTACGCAGACCAATTTTGTGGCTTCATGTAATATTGTGCAGAAAACATAGTGCATCGATGGCTTCATAATCAGAGAAAATAATAATGTGTTTTGTGGTCACAAAGACAATTGCTCAGTCATGTCTTAAATATCTCGTGGAACTAGACTGTCATATGATATTGTGGATAAAATGCATACTTACATGAATTATTATGAAACTGAACTATAGTTGTTAAATGACTGTTAAATAGACAAAATGGTTGGGCTGCTGTGACACAGACCACTCTTGGAAATAACCTTTCCTGTACTACGCAGTTAACAAAGTCGAAGATCTTTCACTCCGATAACAAAGAATCGAAATGTTTGTGCAGGGTTCTCTCTCCAAGAAAATATAATAAAATAAAACTGTAATGTTTACAACGAGATAGAGAACGAGCATTCAGCAGAAACAAGGAAATTTCAAGTTCACATCCCAAATTAATGTAAACTTCTTGTGTCCATTGAGCTCTGACATCATTTTCCTTCGGTACCAGGAGTTTGGAAAACATTTGCTTTTGGTTAATCAGGTTAATAGGAAAAGTTGACTTTTTATTCAAGATATGAGTTGTATGCGTGTAACTATGCTTTCTCCACATATCAGTAAATAATGAATAAATAAATTTACAACAATTTTGTCATGATATTTTGTACAATAATTATTTTGCTGTTGTGTAGATCTGGTCTTAGAGTTCAGGACAAAGAGAAAAGAAACAATAACGAAAAAGAACGAAAACAAAATGAATTGGACATCACTGTCACCCGATTTCCAAGACATCGTCAGCCCAGAGATGTTATCAATTACTGACACGATCATCAACTGTGTGATGTTACAAATAGTGGCAATTTTCGGTATGGTAGGTAACGTCCTGAATATTCTCATCCTCCATCATCAAGGTGTCCGAGACAGCACCAACATCATTCTGATGTCTCTGTCTGTGGTGGATCTGGCTTATGTCGTCATCACACCAATTAGAAGGGCGTCCTGCATCATCTCCAAGTTTGACCCAATACTTGCAAGAACGTATGACACATACCAAATGGTGTACATCATTTTTTTCAACAGGTGTCTTGGAAATATTTCATCAGCTCACATTGTTTTTATTTCCATTGAGAGAACAATCGCCGTATACTTTCCGTTTAAGATTTCCACAGTATTTTCAGGTAAATTCACCTGGACTTGCGTTGTGCTCATCTATTTATTTTGGCTAATTTGGTTCGGACCTTTTTTTCCTACCTATACCGTGGTGCGGACATTTTACCCAGAATTTGAGAGACGGATTGCAGAAGTGAAAATTGCAGATTTTTTTCAACAGAATTCAGAATCTCTGCTACTCATCAACTTCTTACTGACAGTTTTACGCGTTCCAGTATCAATATTCATTATAACTGTGACGTCAATGGCTATTGGGTATAAACTGTACACAGCTGGACAGAAACGAATCGCTATGTCGAAATCAGTAAGAAAAACTATGACGTTTGATAGTAAAACCGCGAAAATGTTGATGGTTGTATCTTTGTCGTACTTAGTCATAGGCATTCCTGTATTGATTCCTATCATCTACTATTACGTAGAACCAAATATCATCAACAGTGCAGGAAATTTTTATCAAATGACCGAAATTTTGACAGACTTTCTCTATGTCGTCAACTCCTCCATCAATTTCTTGATATATGTCTCCATGTCCTCTAAGTTCTCTAAAACCTACAAGATTCTGATTCATGGATGGAAAAAACACTTGAAATGTCTACATTAACTGAGAGATTCTGCTTTTAGATATATTATTTGTGCAGTGTAATCACTGAAGTAAAGCTCAGTACTGTTCTGTCCGAAGGATAATTAAATCTTTTTTATATCTTTAAAAAAATCATTATCCTGTATCATGGGCTTATGGTACGAAATAGATAAATTTTCACAATAACATAAAATATTCATGGGAAACTCAGCCATTGTTTGTCATTACTTTATTTCTATGCACAGCTAGTATCAAGCAAGTAAATATGGGTGGATCTGGCAAAACAGGACTGAAGGTGAAATGTTTTTATCTCCTTAAAAAATCAGAATAAAAGATTTCTAAGACGATTTTGAAGCAAAATATTTTAACTGAATGCAGAAAATTGGTTATTCTCTCACATTATAAGCAAGTCTCAACTTGCATGAAAACATTTCCCCCTTTGGAGGGGGTTTCTCAGTAATTTTCTCTTTCCCCCTGTAGCCCGATGTCGGCCGATCCACTCACGAATTTCAAATACGAATGTCTACATAATAAATTCCGCTAAGCAACGTGACGTTTCCAATGAGTTTTGGAAAGTTCACGCTTGTCTTGATGAACTTGGAACGAGATAAACTACCCATTCTGTCTTGTTGTGGTTCCACTGAACATGTACACCACCGTCAGATGCATCCTCTGACAACCCCCCCCCCCTCCGATGACTAGTGGTCCTCACTGACTCGACGCACGAACAAGTAATATCAGTTCTCACATTCCAACATTGAACTCGTGAATCTCATGTATTTACCATACAGGCCCCATGGGGAGATCTTTCGATGATCTCTCAGGGCTGTATCTAAAAACTTCTGGTCTCTGAAATTACCCAAAATAAATTTATGGAAATGGATTTAATGCATTCCGTATATGACTATTTCCTGGGGAACTCCGAGTGAGAATAGTAAAATTACACTTTTAAAGACGATGGAGAAACAAGACAGATACAGTTTCTTTAAAAACTGATTGTTGTTACCTGTATGTACGTACTCCAAGTAGTTTGCGCTGCAGGTACGTATTTTAAAGCCTTTTGTGACTCAAGGGCTCGGGAGTCCCCCCCCCCCCCCCACCCGAAATACTCCTTAAAACAGCGTTAATTAATTATTCTTCCAGATTTTCTTTTTGTTTTCCTCCTGTGTTGGTTGAAAGGGTAAGGGGCAGAGTTTTAGGATTTGATACGATTTGGAGTTGAGGATAAGGACGGGGTTAGAGATTGGTACGTATAAGTACGCGACTCTAGGGCAAAACGCTTCGGCTACGTGAGAAACAAATAACAAGCGCCAAACTTAAAAACTATAAAGAAACAGACGGATCGACATATTTCAAAACCTATGGAAAATCAAGACATATAATAAGTTTTCTAGAAGCGGTAACGTGTTGGTGATTCTGACTGTTGTAGAAGGAGATATAATGAACTAGAGAATCTTATTATTCATTATGATATTATTATATTATTTATACCTAGGATTCAAGTAGAGACCCTTAATTGAAATCTCTGAGCTATCACTCAGATCTGTAACCCCAAGAAGTACCAAATAAAATAATGAAAATAATATGTAAAATTCATCCCTGCCCTAACTGCAAAGCGTGTGTCTCTTTTAACTGAATTAGTTTAATCGGGCAAGATATTCTTGCAAATGTTCCTTGTATCAAGTCCAGGTAGATCTAGGTTCCATTAATAACGGCAATTAGATTTGATACAAAGACTAATGACTGATAGATCTTTTTGTTAAACCACAATTCCGTGCAGAATACAAAGATGTGATAAAATTCGACTTTCGGCAATGTGTAAAGAGAGGTGAAGAACACAATTTCCAGACAAACCTTTCCATTCTACTCGACGAGCCCCCAATGTCACAACGGACGAGCCCCCAGTGTCACAAATCCCAGACTGGGAGATGTAATAAGTATGACAGGACAACAATCACGAACAAACAAGTTTAACACTTAACAGAACAACCCATCAGACTCACACATTTATTAAACATAATTATACATATACTAGCGCAATTACATACATTATATTATTGAAATGCACTGCCGTACAACGGCCTTATTCTCACACACACTCTCCCTCGGATCCACAATCCGGTAGTTACTCCTAAAGGCACTTCGGCCTCAGCCTCTCCCCTCAGGGTCTTAATAGCACATTAATAATTTACTGGCACCGCAGTCTCTCAATATCCCCTTCCTATTGTCATACACCTTAGCACTCCCCTAGCACCTCAGCAGGGCAATAACACATTATTATTTCCATAGCCATCAACATGGCAACAACATAGTATCAGTTCACTAGCCTATCAACCTGGCAACAATATAGTATCTCATTCACTCTCATATCTACGTCCCTGTCCGTGGCCTGACTGCCACGACTTTATGTGCCTCTACTGTCCTGCACTGACAGCCTCACTTCCGGCCTATGTGTGGCCTCCGGCCCTATGCTGGCCTATCCCCTGTGCTCATCGAGGTGGCTCTGCGGCCCGTCCCCGACACCTGTCATTACTGGAAAGACTCTCACTAGTCTTCTCGACTGCTTCCCTTTATGTCCGCCCGATGGGCTTTTATTCACAGGTCCGCTCCGTCGGACCTTCTAACTTGCAGTGATAGTAATCCAGCGCTTTCGCCTCCTTCAGACTTCCACACCACTCATACACGCACGCTTTTCCCACTTGTCTGCATGAGTTATTTTTACTCTACACCCGCTCTGTAGCAATCCCCTTAATTGCACTCACTCCACTCGTGACACTCTTATTCTGCGGTTATAAAATTGGTGAAGGATAATATCAAATATTGAATTTTGCTCACAACTGGGATGTCCACGTAACCCATCATCAAAAATTGAAGCAGGACACCAAGTTTCATCATTTCTGGCCACGTAGTCGCGAAGTTTTAGGTGCTTTCATGTTCACCCCGTATTTCTATTATAGTAAGATACTGAGTAATGAAGTGTTTATTTTTAAGCCAGGCAGAACCAGCTATTCAGCAAGCGCGAGAGGATTAATTGAATCTTAAAGTCTTAATCCAACCAGTTCACCCATCATAATCGGCTAATGCGGGGGTTGGCTAAGCAAAATAATAGGAGACTAAGATAAACCGTTTTATGAAATGGAAAAGGAAACAAGTGAACGGGACACTAATGACAAGTTGGTAGATTCTCTTCTGAAAGCAGTGGAAAGGGGGGGGGGAAGCTTAACGTATCTATCTGCGATTTAGAACAATGTTAAAATATTCAAAATCATTCATATCATTCATCCCAACCCAACAAACGCAACAACAGGAAAATCGCAAGTGATTACTGATTCGAGGAAGTGAATGACTGATACATGGGGCCAATCTCATGGTTTCGGGCGAAGCAGTAAGAAATTTAAGAAGTGATTAGGACATTAAGTTTTCCTTCTGACCGTGGGATAGAGAAATCGCCAACAATGACCAGTTCACTGTGGCATTGCACAATGGCAACTTTATAATGACTATAGCATACCAGAAATTCTCCGATTTGCTTTGAAAAGCTCCTGGCAAATAAGAGAGAGGGACACACATACACAGGCAGAGAGAGAGAGAGAGAAAGAGAGAAAGAAAGAAAGAGAGAGAAAGAGAGAAAGAAAGAGAGAGGGAGAGAGAGAGAAAGAAAAGAGAGAGACAGAGAGAAAGAAAGAAAGAGAGAGAGAGAGAGAGAGAGAGAGAGAGAGAGAGAGAGAGAGAGAGATTATGAAACTAGCTGTCTCTATATCTCACGAAATATTATAAAAAGCACAGAACGAACTGTGGGGTCACAGCACGGGCTTAAAGCGAAGTAAAAATATGGCAGAAAGAAAAACCTCCATGTAGCAAAGCCTTGCGTCAGAAATAATACCGAAACGATACAATAAAGCGCAAAGAAAAAAGGAAGACACCGCCTTATTGTTTCGTTTCGGTATTATTTCTTATGCAAGGCTTTGCTACATAAAACCTTTTCCTTTTTGCCATATTTTGTCTGTCTCTGTATCTTCAGCCCTCATCAAACAGAGTGGACGATATATTTTTTTTCGTGAAAGAAAATCCCTGTTGTTCTCACCATCATGGGACTGAGTGGCTTATCAACTGTGGCCATGAGTCATAATGTAATGACAATGCAAGCTGTTGCTAACAAACTCCATCACAACTATGGGAAACGAGCTGAGGTCCAATTCACTTTCATAAGGGGACACAGCAGTGGTCTAAAGGCAAGGTGCTCGCCCTCTCATGCCGAAGGTACCGGGTTCGATCCCTGGTCGGTGCAGGCATGCTGGAATTTTTTTGCGGGGGAAAAATTCCTGTCTCTGATCCTATGGTATTCCTGATCGAGCATTCGGTCTTGGCGGATAAGGATGAAAAACGCGGAGGGCCCTTGTGCACAATGCACACGTTAAAGATACCTTGGTAATTGGAAGTCGAGAAGAGCAGGCCAAAAGAAGGCCTCTGCCCGGGCAAAATTAAAAAAAAAAAAACGAACTACAAAATGCACAAAAACATTAACAAGAAAATAAAAACAAGGAAATTGAGGTGTAAATGCCAAGGGCAGAGAACTTCCTATAATAAAGACCTGAAATAACAATTTACTTTCATACCAAAGAGGGTTACTGGAACATTAATTTTTGGCGGCTATCATCTGGAGGTACGAAAACCCGCGTGAAGTATCTGAGTATCAAGTTCATTATTATTCATCCACTATGGCATAAAGAGGACAGCCTTACAAAATTCAAGTTTACCAACAATGTCAGAATTTGTAATAGACATCTTAGCACCAATAGAGACGCCATCCAGGTAGTACGTCAGGAATAATTTCTTCAGGCTAATATTAATTCATTCATGAAAACCAATGCCAATGGTCTTTAAAGATAATTATGAGAAATTAAGCTATACTGAATAAATACCTCGTACCATGAATTTCGGCTCGAACAGCATAAAGCTAGTAATCTTCCATTAAACAACACGAATAGTTTCTCTTAGATCAGAAACCTAACTTTCAATTCAATAATATAGACTTATCACGACCAACTATAGGCTCTGTCACTGAACTCCCTGTCACTGAAACTGATTTTGTCGAGCAAATAACTAGACAAGATCTGTGCAACAAAAACCTAACTAGTAACAGTCTTCTCCAGAATCAAAAGGGTTTAAGACAAAGCTTTTCACCCTTGAAATGTCAGCAATTTGAAGGCAGATAATGAAAATGTAATGAGATATTAATTGTGTGGATTATGCAAAGCGCCCAAGAGGAAGTTTACATTACAGTTTTTGAAGGCAATTCAAGTTAGACTAGGCTAACAACTTGAATGACAGAGCAAGACGTGAAGCCTCCACTTTAACCTCTTTCTTGAAAGGTCCGAAGAGTTATAAATAATCAGATTCTTTGTTCCTCTTAGTTACCATTATTCCAGTCTTTTCAAGTCTTCAATGTCAATTTAAAATGACAAAGCACGCCAAATTAAAAAAAACAACAACAACTAAAACGACTGTTTTTTGTTTTCATTTTACAAGTGACTTTACAAAATACAATTCACAATATTAAGTAGCGTTATTAAGGATTAATATGTGGCATTTCAGGGTTAAATGACAAAGCTGCCGAAGATTTAATATTCATTTATATTAGATTACCATGTTCTTGTCTAGGCATATGCAGATCAATTTTATGGCGTCATGTAAATCTGTGCACAAAACACAATGCGTCATTCTATATCGATTGTTCATAATCAGAGAAAATTTTTACGCGTTTTGTGATCACAAAGACAATCCCTCAAGACGTGTCTTAAATATCTCATGGAACTAGGCTGTAATATACTAATTGTAGGATACAGTGCATACATGCGTCTGAAACTGAACTGTAGCTTTTTAAATGAGTGCTGGATAGAAAAAACAAATGTTGGGCTGTGATGACACAGATCACACTGGGAAATAACTGTTCCGGAATTAGATAGTTAACAAGACCGAGGTTCTTTCAGTTTGATAACAAAGAAGTGAAATGGTAATACAGGGTTCTCTCCCTAAGGAAATAGAATAAAGTAAAACTCTAATCTTTACACAGAGACAGAGAACGAAAATATGAATTGAGTCAAGAAAATATAAACTCTTCATCCCAGATTCATGAAAGGATTTTTGTGTCCATTGGGCTCTGACATCATTGTCTTTCCGTACGTGGAGTCTGGAAAACCTTTTAATCAGGTTAATAGAAAAATTTAACATTTTTTTCTCAAGATATCAGGTATATGCACGAAACTATGCTTGTCTCCGCATTTCAGTAAAAAAAAAAGTAAAATTGTACAGGTTTACTGAAGTTTGGTCAGGATATTTTGTACAATATTTTGCTATTAGTGTTAGGGGGGCTGTAGTCTTAGAGTTCAGGACAAGGAGAAAAGAAACAACAACGAAAAAGAAAGAAAACAAAATGAATTCAACATCACTGTCGCCTGATTTTCGAAACATCGTCAGCCCAGAGATGTTATCAATTACTGACACCATCATCAACTGCGTAATGTTACAAATTGTGGCAGTTTTCGGTGTGGTGGGTAACGTCCTGAACATTCTCATCCTCCACCATCAAGGTGTCCGAGACAGCACCAATATCATTCTGGTGTCTCTGTCTGTGGTGGATCTGGCTTATGTCGTCATCACACCAATTAGAAGGGCTTCCTGCATCATCTCCAAGTTTGACCCAATACTTGCAAGAACGTATGACACATACCAAATGGTGTACATCATTTTTATCAACAGATGTCTTGGAAATATTTCATCAACTCACATTATTTTTATTTCCATTGAGAGAACAATCGCCGTATACTTTCCGTTTAAGATTTCCACAATATTCACATGTAAATTCACCTGGATTTGCATTGTACTCATCTATTTATTTTGGCTAATTTGGTTCGGACCATTTTTCCCTACCTATACTGTGGTGTGGGCATTTTACCCAGAATTTGAGAGACGGATTGCAGAAGTGAAAATTGCAGATTTTTTTCAACAGAATTCAGAATCTCTGCTACTCATCAACTTTTTACTGACGGTTTTACGCGGTCCGGTTTCAGTATTCATTATAGCTATAACGTCAGCGGCTATTGGGTACAAACTGTACACAGCTGGACAGAAACGAATTGCTATGACGAAATCAGCAACAAATGTTATGACGTTTGATAGTAAAGCCGCGAAAATGTTGATGGTGGTGTCTTTGTCGTACTTAGTCATAGGCATTCCTGTATTGATTCCTACCATTTACTATTTCGTAGAACCAAATATTGTTAACAGTGGAGGAAATTTTTATCAAATGACTGAAATTTTGACAGACTTTCTGCTTGTTGTCAACTCGTCCATCAATTTCTTGATATATGTCTCCATGTCCTCTAAATTCTCTAAAACCTACAAGATTCTAATTCAAGGATGGAAACAGGACTTGAAATGTTCGCATTAAATGGGGGATTCTGTTTTTAGATATTATTTGTTCAGTGCGACCATTGAGGCGAAGCTCTGTACTGTTATTTCTGAAGGATAATTAAATTATTGGTATAAGACAGACAGACAACAAAACGAAAAGGAAAACAATAGCATATATATGACTGTATTATATGACTTATTGGGTACATCTGATTTGTGACCACTTGCTGTTTTAGATTTGATTATTAAAAGATTTCAAAAGCTAAGTCAAAATTAATATTGAAACAATACCAGGCTCGTCACGATATGTTCTAGGTCTCATGTAAAGAAGCTTGATGATTCTTCCATTGTGCACGGAAGAAATATGAATTAAAAATACTAAGGAAAGACGCTTGTGAGTTCTTTGTGTAGAAAGTTTCTCTCCTGTTCCCATAAATGTTGTACAGTTCATTTCTTCCAGCATTAGTGGGTCTAAATCTCTTATCAACTAAAAAAATAAATATGATATACAAATATTACACCGAGTTGTACAACTCTGTCAAACCAACTGTTGTTCACTTTGCCATTTTTAACCCTCGCACTCACTGCTACGTCTCGAAAAGAACAACAAAAAAAGAAAGTTACTGAGAACAGAATGCAGTTGCTCGTCAAATTTTGCTGTTATACAGCCTTAATAGCTTTGTCAATCTGGTTATGCCTCAGTGTACTAAATAAACAGTTATGATAAATCAAAGGACAACACAAAGCAAGGTAAAAACAATCATTTGTAGCATGAACTGATGTCAGTGGAGATGCTACGTTCTACACAAGTATTGTGCATTATAGTGCAATGTTCCGTATGCACCTGATTTTTGTTCCATATGAATTTCTAGAGTTATTTGTGAGATAGTTTAGATTCACCACTGCTAGTAAGAAATTTCCTTGATTTTCAAAAGCTTTGATAAAGTAGCAATTCAAGAATTGTCGAGGGTTTTATCTTTAGCATACCAAGCCACTGGCATCCCAGATTTGATTTCCACCGTGTGCGATTATGTGGAACCAAATTTTGTACCCAACAGAAAAATAATTATCAATATTTATCAAGTGGCGGATTTTTTTTCTGCTTTATACTTATAAACCACTCATAATAATCCCTCCATCAATTTTTTCTTTTACATATGTGTCAATGTCCTCGATTTCTCTCGAAAACGTAGAAGATTCTGAGCTGAATCAAAGTTGCAGAAAACAATGAACAAAACTTTTTATTTTTTGTATCATTTTTTATACATTAAACAAAAATTATCACCCTGTATCATGGGCTCATGGTACCAAATAGATAAATTTTCACAATAACATAAAATTTTCATTGTTTGTCATTATTTTATTTCTATGCAGAGGTGGTATCAGGCAAATAAATGTGGGAGGATCTGGCAAAACCGGGCTAAAGTTAAAATGTATATACCTCCTTAAAAAATCAAAATAAAATATCTCTAAGACGATTTGAAGCAAAACATTTCAAATGAATGCAGAAACATCGTTAATTTTTAATATTATAAGCAAATCTCAGTTGCCATGGAAAACTTTCCCCTTTTGGAGGGATTTTCTCAGGAATTTGGTCTTTCATCTTTAGCCCAATTTCGTTAGATTCACTCAGCAAATGTGAAATACGAATGTCTACATAATGAATTCCGCGAAGCGACGTGAAGTTTCCAATAAGTTTGGAAAGTTCACATTTGTCTTGATGAACTTGGAACAAGATAAACTACCCATTCTGTCTTGTCGTAGTTCCACTGAATGATTATGTATAATCACCACGGTCGGACACAACCCCAAATGACCCCCGGATGACTGGTGATCCTCACTGACTCGACGCACAAAGAACTAATATCAAGTTCTCACATCCCAGCACAGAGCGTGGGATTCTCATGTATTTACAATAAACAGGCTCCATGGAGAGATCTTAAATACATGAACTCTCTGAACTGTAACTAAAAACTTCTTACCTCTGGAATTACCCAGACTAGTTTAGTGACCAAGAAGACAGACAAAGCCGGACTACACATAGATATGATGCTAAGTTTCTGAAAGCTTTGTTAATGTCAATAGGCGTGTTGGTAAGCCATTATAAGACAGTAAGCATTCTTTGTCATATACAATGAACAATTTTTAGGCCTTTCCTGTTCATAAAGACCATCTGAGCGTGCTGTTCAACAAGCCAGTGACTACCCTGTATTTGTCCCCAAATCGTCTTCCATTCATGTTTCGCATCCCACCCCTTCCAATCCGCCCCCTCCCCCTTTCCATCGTTTTCGCTGCCTTGTCGCCCGTTTCTTCGTTTTCGCCCCCGAAAACAAAATTCCCCCAGGGCAATATCGCCCCCTTTGAGAACCACTGCCTTAATCCAACCAGTCAACCCATCATAACCGGATAGTGTGCGCCTCGGCTAAGCAAATGTGCAGAAATCAGAGAGATAAACAACAGTTTTAAGTGATGGAAACAGAAACAAGTGGCAAATAGAGTAAGCCGCATAGGTCTTGCAACAAACTTTGAAGGATTGTAACTTTTCAACGAACTAGGGTAAATAAAAAAATAAAAAAACGAAAAAAAACCCCAAACCCACAAAGATTGATACCGTGAAATAAAAATCGTTCATTTTTCTCATGACTTAATGTTTTGTCATGGACAACCAAACAACAAAGTTCAGAACTATTATGTTTAGCCTGTTGGGTCCAGTGTTTTGACCTTTTCTATCTTGCCTGAAATACTCATCTAGAGCTAGTTCATTTAAGGCACCAATGGAACTTGAATTAAAGATGACAAGGCTGTTTATTTCATTCAGTTTTCCCCAGCTATTCAAAAGTTACAGTGTTTAAAAGTTTGTTGCAAGACTTATGCAGCTTAGCATAAATTATATCATGGGCACCAATGACTAATCGGCGGATTCTCTCCTGAATGCCGTGGAAAAGGGTCTAAAAACTCTAAGTGCCATTTAAAACAATTTGCGACCATTTAAAATTATTCATAGTTCTTGCCAACTCGACAAAAGGAACAAAAGGAAAATCGCAAGTGACTGTTGTATCACAGAAGTAATGGTTGATATTCAGGGCCAATGGGTTAAAGACAAAATCTCATGGTATCTGATGAAGCAGTAAGAAATTTAACAAGTGATTAGGTCATTTTCCTTTCTGAGGCCATCGGACAGAGAAATCAACAACGTTGACTAGTTCACTGTAACATCACACACAGGTTACTTCACAATGACTATAGCGTACGAGATCTCCTTCGAATTGCTTAGAAAACGCTCAAGGCAAACAAGAGAGAGAGAGAGAGAGAGAGAGAGAGAGAGAGAGAGAGAGAGAGAGAGAGAGAGAGAGAGAGAGAGAGAGAGAGAGAGAGAGAGAGAGAGAGAGAAAACGAGAGAGAGAGAGAAGGGAGAAAAAAAGCGTGCTTGCGAGTGATGTAGACAGAAAGAGACGGAGAGAGAAAGGGGGAAAGAGAGAGAGGTTGACTGAGAACGGCAGAGGGAGAGAGAGAGAGAGAGGGGGAGATAGATAGAGAGAGACAGCGAGAGAGAGAGAGAGAGGGAGAGAAAGAGAGAGAGACAGACAGACAGACAGACAGACACAAACACAGACAACAATGAGATACGACAGATGAGTTTTTTTGGTGCAGCCGAATTTGTATCTCCAACCAACAAGAAAACCCAAATCCAGTGGACAACAAGTTTTTTGTCTTATCCATTATAAAAATTCCTGTGTCCTCGTGAGTCATAATGTAATCATAATGTTAGCCATTGCTGGCCAGATTCGAAGTATCGCCACATACACAACTATGGAACGAGCTGATGTCCAATTCACTTGCAAAACAACGAAGATTACTGAAATGTTTGCAGCTAACATGCGGAGGTACGAAAGTCAAATTAATAATAATTATAGGTACTGATATTACCCATCCACTTTGACCTGTGACAAACTTGCAAACTACACGCGTTCTTAAGATTTGTAACAACAAAGAATTTACGTTAGGTAGTAAATTTCATAAAGAACTTATAAATATTGTTGTTGCAATTATTTAACAAATTAATATATTACCTTGTTCATCAAATTCGATGTTACTGTCTTTAAAGGTAATTATGTGAAGGTCTATATTTTCACTGATAAATACCGTGAATTTCCTCCTGGAACAGCAATCTTCTATAGAAAATGAGAATGGCTTTTTTTTAAAGATTAGAAACTTAATTTTGAATTCAATGTAGTCTTATCATCATCACTCATGTCCATTAACTGAAGGCTTAGTCACTGAAATGTCTGTCATTGAAACTTGTTTTGTCAGCAAATAACTAGACAATATTTCTGAAATAAAACGATGTTTGGGGTGTCTTCTCCAGCATTCTGGGATAACGGCAACCATTTTCACTAGTAAATTTCAATCATTTAAAGATAGATAATGAGGATGTGATGATATATTTACGTGGCTATGCAAGACACACAGTAAAGAGTTCTCATGCCAAATTTTAAGAGAAAATTCAAGGACTGACGACTAAAATGACAGTCCAAGACCTAAAACTTTCACTTTAATGTGTAGAATTTCAGGGTTGGATGAAAGAACTGCTGGGGATTTAATGTTCATCTACTGTAGAGTTTGTGTCTTCATCTAAACGTATGTACAAAGACAATAAATGATATATAGATGGCTTCATAATATTGGAAAAAAAATAATGATGTGTTTTACGACCACAGTGGCCATCGCTAAAGTCATGTTTTGAATAATAATATGTCTTGGAACTAGACTGCAATATAATATTGTTGACGAAATGCACCGTGGATGTGGAACTGGTATGGATGTTGAGTAGAAAAAAAACCGTGCTCGATTATGTTGACATGGATCACAGTGGAAACAAGTACATGTACTCCGGAATGAGGCAGATTATATCCAAGTTCTTTCAGTCCGATAGACATGCCAATGAGCGCAGTGTTCTCTCTTTAAAAGAAATGTAATGTTAACAAGAAAAGAAACAAGAAAAATTTGCAAGTCCTCACGTCAACTAATATAACTTTTTTTTTTTTTTAGCTACATGGATCTTCTCCACAGTATCTGGAGTTCAGAGACACCCACATTTTCAGAGTTCACTTAAAAAAAAAAAGATATTAGGCGTATCCATATAACTATCACTGTCTTGACATTTGCAGTAAATGAATGAATAAATATATAAATAAACAAACTGAGTTTGTAACAATTTTGTTAAATATTTTGCACAACATGGCAAAAGTGGATCTTAAGTCTGATGGTTCAGGACAAAGAGAGAAGTAACAAGAACGACAAAGAAAATGAATTCAACATCATTGTCACCCAATTTCCAAGGCATCATCAGTTCGGAGATGTTATCAATTGTTGACACCATCTTCAACTGCGTGATGCTACAATTAGTGGCAGTTTTCGGTGCAGTGGGAAACGTCCTGAACATTCTCATCCTCCATCATCAAGGTGTCCGAGACAGCACCAACATCATTCTGATGTCTCTGTCCGTGGCAGACCTGGGTTATGTCGTCCTCACACCCATCACAAGGGCGTCTTGCGTCATCTCCAAGTTTGACCCGATACTAGCGAGAACGTACGACACGTATCAAAAGGTGTACGTCGTTTTCTTGAACAGATATCTTGGCAATATTTCATCTGCGCACGTTGTCTTTATTTCCATTGAGAGAACAATTGCAGTCTACTTTCCATTCAAGATCTCTGCAATATTTACAGGTAAATTTACCTGGGCTTGCATTCTGTTCCTCTATTTATTTTGGCTGTTTTGGACTGGACCATATTTTCCAACATACACAGTGATATGGACATTTGACCCAGAATCACACAGGTGGATGGCAGAAGCAGCATTCTCCGATTTTTTCCAACATAATTCAGAGTCCCTACTACTCATCAACTTTTTTCTGACGGTTTTAAGAGGCCCAGTTTCTGTATTCATTGTATCTGTGACGTCTGTGGCTATTGGGTACAAACTCTTCACAGCTGGACAGAAACGAAAGGCCATGACATCATCTGTATCAAAATCTGTGACATTTGACAGTAAAATCGTGAAAATGTTGATGGCTGTCTCAATGGCGTACTTAGTTGTAGGTATTCCAACGTTGATTCCCACCATCTACTATTATGTGGAACCAAATCTGCTCATCAGTGAAGGAAGGGTTTCGAATATTTCCCAAATGACGGAAATTTTGACAGACTGCCTGCTTGTTGTCAATTCCTCCATCAATTTTCTAATCTATGTTTCCATGTCCTCTAAATTCTCCAAAACCTACAAGATTTTGATTCAAGGATGGAAAAAACAGCTCAAATGTTCACATTAAGTGGGAGATTTTGTTTTAAGTTTTATTTGTGGGATGCAATTATCCAAACAAAATTGTATATTGTCCTGCTGGACTGAAGAAAAGACAATTGACAAAGAAAATGAAAAGATTCACAATCCCTGGAAAGCAAAAAAAAAAAAATTGGGTCAGTTGTTACATTTGCAGATATTTACAGTTAGCCATTTACACATGAAACACTGTGAAGACTTTCCTTCGTCTATGAAGAAAATAAAGCTGAAATGACATGGACAAGTAAACTATGGGCATATGGCCACAACAAGACAATCCTCCAACGAGTTTGAGTTTGGTGAAAGCACATTGACACGAGAACGGCCATATTGTGCGAGGAGGCAAGACGATAGACAGAATTTAGAGGACTGACAAGGGCAGAAGAAGACCCTACCGACCACCCGTTTCAGGGACGAGTTCAGGACCAGGGGAGGGGGATAAGGGAAAGACAAAGAATAAATAAGTGGACAACATCGCTGAGTGGACTGTGAGGAGCTTTGCCCAAACCCAGGCACTAGAACACAATTTTGATAGATGTCAAAATAGTGGCAAAATGAAAAATGTGCATGTTGGAAATTCTTGCATCAGAAATAATTCAGAAATGATGCCGTAAAACGTAAACGTTTCTGAACACCTCCCCCCCCCCCCACCCCACATTATTTTGACTTTGCTTTAAGCACTGCTGCGAACCCATAGATTTTTTTTCTTTATAATATACTCATGATCAAAAGAAGCGTGAAAACTTTCATGATTATTTTCTCATTGAATAATGTGATCTCTCATAAAAATATGCAATTCATTCGATACCAGAGAGATCACTGCAACGTTTACTAGCAAAGGAATTTAGGTCACTGTCTAATTTTGAGAGTTATGCCCCTTGAATTTTTATTGACACAAAAGCACGTGGGAGTATGAAAGTTGCGTGAAAAGCGCATAACAAAAGATGATTTGTGCTCACTCAGACATGGGTATAAAGGGGAATGTCAAAATTGTAGTCTGTCTTTCTGAATTATGCCGCAACAACAATACCTCACCTAAGTGTGGAAAATCGAGAAAGAGCTATAGGGCTATTAGAGGCGGGAGAACGACCAGAGGTGGTTGCGTCAGCTTTAAGTGTCCATATCTTGACGATTTATCGCCTTCGAGAACGTTTTCAGCAAAATCACTCAACAGCAAACAGGCCGAGAAGTGGCAGACCGAGGGTAACGGATGCACGTGCAGATCGCCAAATTGTTCGCCCTCATGTGGCCGATCGCTTTACTACTGCATCAGAGACCGGTAGAAACACCATTAGTGTGCATGGACAACGCATCAGTCGACATACTGTGTGCCGCCGACTGCGCGACCAGAATCTTCAATGTCAACGACCACACGGAGGAGCTATTCTTAATCCTCGGCATCACCAGGATCGTCTTAACTGGGCACAAAGGCACATAAACTGGCGCATGAGAGAGTGGTCGAGAATCCTGTTCACCGATGAGTGCCTCTTTTGCATAGACAATGCAAACAACAGCATCCGAATGTATCGTCGCACAGGTGAACGTTTCTTGGATGAGTGTGTTTTGGAAAGGGACAGATGGGGAGGACTTCGAATGATGCTGTAGGGTGAAATTGCTCACAACCAGATCATAGGGCCAGTATTCTTCCAGAATCAAGGCTGAGGAGGGGAAATGGAGTCACTGCACAGCGCTACATCAACGAAATTCTGAGACCACACATCATCCCTTTTTTCCATCGACATGCAAAGTTCACATTACAGCAAGATAATGCACGGGCGCACAGTGCAAGAGCTACGCAAGACTTTCTACAACGTCATGGAATCCCTCTTCTGCCTCATCCAGCCCGCAGCCCCGATTTGAATCCCATAGAACATCTTTGGAATGAATTGGAAAGGCGCCTCGAGGGGAGACAATCACGGCCTTAGAGCAGCCCAGGAGCTACAGGCAGCTCTTCTGGATGTATGGAGGAATGTTCCTAGGCACCTCACTAACAATCTTGTGGCGTCTATGTACCGGAGATGCAACGCAGTCATCCAGGCAAATGATGGTCACTCACGATATTGACTTCCTGTATCGAGTTACACGTGACTAGTTGGTGGAATTTAAAAAGGCGATAGTAAAGTTAATCTGCCTTTAATGCTCTTTACTTCACTGAATTTGTTTGCCAAAACTTTGTCGCGGAAGGATAGTCTGGGGGCTATAATGATACACGACATTTACATGAAATATTATTTTCGCGTTTCTTTTGATCACGAGTATAGTTTGCCAACTGTGGCGGATGGAGGCTTGTGGTGCGGCATTCTATCATACAGTGCCCCTGTCACCCTGGATGGTTATGAAAGCAGTGAAGAGTGAATTGAACAGTTTGACACATTAAATCTATGTAGAATGGTTAAGGAAAAATCAGTTCACGTGGAACTTTTGTAACGCACAATTATGGTGCTCTGCTTGTTTATTGAAACTAGGCATGGAAATAATTACAATTGAAGAAAGCTCGAGTGACTTTATTTTCTGTATTCCATATCTTATAAACTCAGTACAATAAGTCAAGGAACAAAATTTCAAAGAACACAATTTATTCATTTTTTCCACAATCTGTCTTTGAGACCATAGATTACATCTGTGTAATTTGAATTCTAAACGAGGTCGCGATTTTGTTTTAACAAGAGTTCATGACAATTTGGTTGATTAGACGTAACGGGTTTGCGAGACACTGAAGTTTTATTTTGACATGTGAAAATGTAAGTTGTTCCTTGACTTATTGTGCTGAGTTTAGTTGCACCAGATCTGCAAGAAAACAAACTTGAAGATGTCACAATTCCTTGTAACCAGTCACACGGCATGAGGCAAAAACGCATTTGCTCGGCCGGATGAACCCAAGTTAGCAGTACATCGCGACCTCAGCTCTTGTTTTCGTTCGGGCCCCACATTTTGCACAACTAAGAGAGTGGACGTTATATACTTTGCGGCTTTAGAAATTATGGTAAGACACTAAAATAAATTGGAACAGTTAAGCAGCCAGATAAGTGCCACAACGCATTTTAAACACATATCAGAGTGGGCATTTGTTACATTGAACATTGTTTACATTTACATTGAATAAGTCATACAATATCACACTGAATAAGTCATACAATATCACACTGTATAAGTCATACAATATCACACAATTAGACTTTCTTCGAGTCACTTGTTAAGGCTCTTGGCAAAAAAAATAAAAAAATACAGCATACAAGTAAAATCTTCATGTAAAACAAGTTTCAAGTAATCATCAATTTTCTACTACAGTCAAACTACAAGATTAACTTGAAATTAATGACCTCCAGCCAATATGAAAGAATTATTGCCCCGGAAAGAAGAGATATAGCGCGCGATCTCGGGAAGAGAAATGAGGTAGATCGCAAACAGAATGTTTGGAGCCAGCGAGAAGAGAGGAGATAGAAAGAGAGAGAGAGAGAGAGAGAGAGAAAGCAAGAGAGAGAGAGGAAAAGAGAGAAAGAGAGAGAGAGGAGGGGACACCCAGAGACAACGAGAGAGAAATGAGGGGAGAGCGAGAGCGAGAGAGAGAGAGAGAGAGAGAGAGAGAGAGAGAGAGAGAGAGAGAGAGAGAGATGTTTTGAGTTGGAAGACAATAAAAGAAAGAGTGTGTGTATCTCTCCAGGCAACAACGACAGCCCGATCTGATTATTTTGACGCATCCCAGGCATTTCGCCTTAGGGGCGCATACATATAAGTGCTATTCCTAACTCCGGCCTTACCCTCAACCCTAAATCTCATCGAATCCATAAGCCTGTCCCCTACCCTTTCCACAAAAAAAAAAAAAAACGGAGGAAAAGAAAAAGAAAACCTGAAAGAATAATTAATCATAATTAATTAAGGCTGTTGTCAAGGAGCATTTCAGGAGAAGCTGTTTAGCTCTGGAGTCACAAAAGGCTTTAAAATACCTACCCCTAGCGCAAAAAACTTGGGGGACGTACATACTTGTAAAGCATCCTATTGACAAACCCAAATTAGTTTCGACGAATACAGCCAAGCAATGGGTTAAGGTCCAGCTCAACTTTCAAATGGCTATAGTGAGGGTTACTTACTGCTGGAAAGCCTGCGCCATACAAGGTAACTCATGAAACAATAATATTATCAGTATCGACACAAAGAGATAAGCATTGGGTTGAAGTCTAGTCGTACTAATTACTTCTGAATGCCTAGGCTGAAGTCCAACTCAACTTTTAAATGACAACAGCAAAGGTTATTTACTGCTGGAAAATCTTCGCCATACAAGGCAAGTTATGAAAAAAAGCGCTGCAGGAAAAGACTGTACACACCAGACTATTACAAATTCTGTAGATAAGAAATAATCCTTTTGTCTACTACCGCAGTCTATTACTTATAATCTCTATGTTTAAAATTCCTGTCATTAAAACTCATTTTACAAACAAATATTTAGAGAGACTCCAAGCCACACGACATTAATTATTGGTACGTATATTTTCCTAGGACATTAATGTAAATATGAAAAAACGTTTCATACATAAATTTCAGTTTAATAACAGGTAATAAGAGTGTAATGAGATATCAGTGTTTCTGTGTAACTGTCACTCTAAATGTTAAGACATGCAAAAAGAGTTTTCATGACAATTTCTGTAGAAGATACACTAGAAGATACGTGTTAGACAAGAATAAACAACTTGAATAACAGAGCACGATTAACATCTGACGTAATGTATAGTAATCTGGGATTGATGACAGAACTTCAAACGATCTAAGTCTATCTAACCTAATAATAGTATGCTTTTATTCATAATTTTGTATAACTATCCGAATCTATGCCCAAAGACGAATAGTTGATTCATTAATAGCTTCACAATTAAAATTATGATATTGAAAATTATGATTATTGGCTACCGCAAAAAAGTGCCTAAATCATTCATGTCTCGAATCTCACGTAGAAATAGAATGTAGTACAATATTGTGGGGAAATGCATAAAATTGTATAACTTTGATGTTGAACTTTGTTTGAATGGCTGTAGGATAGTATGTTGGGTTTCTATTTTTGGTTCTTTTAAAATTTATTGTAAGCCGTTTTTGTTCTCTTGTGTTCCCAACAAAGTGTTTTGCCACCTAAAACCTTTTCAGTTTGTTTTTTTTTCCTTCGACCCCACGGATTTTTCTTGTTTCAGAATTTGTCAGCGTTCTGCAGTCAGACAACTAATTTTAAACCAGCGTTTTCTTTCAAAATAAATGTGTTAGACATACGAGTGGGTTGCAAGTGGAAGGTTTTCTATCAGCTCATCATAATGTGTACAAAGCTAAGGACCTTTAAGAAAAACTAAATGTTTTCATATCAGAAATAAAAATATGTGTCTGCTGAATTGTAACACAATTAGACTTACTTACTGCTTCTTTTGTTTGCATACAGCCATATTTTTTGCTTGTTTGTTTACGATTAGGAAATGGATTGAGTTGAGTGATTTGGGACATTGAGTCCATACGAGTGGCTGTTTCACTCTGCATTTTGAATATTTTATCTACACGATAAGACAATTTAGTGAAGAGTTTTGCATGAACTGTTGATGAAACTATAGTTCTGGTGAAACAAACAAAGTAACAACAACAACAATAACAACAAAGACCCCACAAGAAATTAATAAAAATGAATTCAACAACAGTATCGCTAGATTTCGACGTCGTCATCAGTAATGGCATGTTATCTACCATCGACACAATCATCAATTGTGTCCTGTTACAGGCGGTGGCAGTTTTCGGTGTGGTGGGTAACGTCCTGAACATTCTCATCCTCCATCATCAAGGTGTCCGAGACAGCACCAACATCATTCTGATGTCTCTGTCTGTGGTGGACCTGGCTTATGTCGTCATCACGCCCATCAGAAGGGCGTCCTGCATCATCTCCAAGTTTGACCCAGTTCTAGCGAGAACGTACGAAGGACACCAAACGGCATACATTGTTTTCTTAAACAGATGTTTAGGCAACGTGTCATCAGCCCACATTGTTCTGATTTCCATTGAAAGAACAATTGCAGTCTATTTCCCATTCAAGATTTCTACAATATTCACATGTAAATTCACCTGGAGTTGCATTGGATTCATTTATTTGCTTTGGTCTGTTTTGCTTGGTCCATTTTTCCCTACCTACACAGTGGTGTGGACATTCTACCCAGAATCTCAGAGGTGGATTGCAGTAGCAAAACTTTCTGATTTTTTTAACCAGCATTCAGAATTTCTGCTTCTCTATAACTTTTTACTAGGCGTCCTCCGTGGTCCAGTTTCTATCTTTATTATAGCTGTGACGTCAGTGGCTATTGGTTACAAACTGTACACAGCTGGACAGAAGCGAGTGGCCATGACTAAATCAGTATCAACAACTGTGACATTTGACAGAAAAATAGTAAAAATGTTAATGGTTGTATCATTGGTGTACCTGGCCATAGGCATTCCAATTCTCATCTCCACCATTTACTATTTTGTGGAGCCAAATATTATTAACACAGGTGGAGGAGTTTCTAATATATTTCAAGTGACGGAATTTTTCACAGACTTTCTGTATGTGATCAACTCCTCCATCAATTTCTTAATCTATGTCTTCATGTCCTCCAAATTTTCCAAAACGTACAAGATTTTGATTCAAGGATGGAGAAAACAGCTGAGATGTGTACATTAAATGACAGATTCTCATAATTACTTGCAAAAAAAAAAAATATATAAATAAAAATTAAACATCTCGTTCACACACCAATCTGGCCTGCTTGTTCGTAAGATATGCTGTTGACAGAGGGACACATAATTCTAAGGTATTCATAAGAAATTAGTTGCTATTACATTCGTAATTTTTACTGACTTGAAACACTAATTTTACATGACCTACTGTAGTAAGGCAAAGATCAGTCACAATGATGGCAAAATTAGAGATGCTGTCCTCATTAAATTTAATAACTTTTCACATTAATTGTTTAGTTCATCAGTTTCTACGACAATTATTTAGATGCATATAATTATTCAGCTGTCTCTAACGAGAAAACTGTAAAACACTACAAATCACGGCCTTGTTATCTCTTGGACCTCATGTTTCCTGGCAAATAGTGGATTATGTATCCACAATAGAGGAAACAAATAAATGCCACTGTTCATTAGAGATGCTTTAGAATTTGCGGACCCCCCCCCCCCCAACCCCACCTCCGGGAACTTTTCGTACCAGGAATAAGCCCTAAAGATCAGAAACAGCACATAAATGCTCTATGAATTAATAAGATCTAAGAGATATAACAGCATCATAATGTAATCTGCAATCCATATAGTGATATAAAAACGCCTTGCACAATATTATGGCGATACTTCTATCTGAAATTTCAGTCCGTTCTCATTGTTATTTTAACCCTCTCAGCCTCTTCATTTCTCGTCCATCGTCCTCACACGACTTTCTGTGTGGGATTTAGAGGTGTTGAAAGATACCCCCTCTGGCGCATGGCTTATGTGGGTCAACAGTTTGAGAACAAACACATTGGACTACTTAGTGGGTCAGTCATATTTCTTTTATCACATCCCACCATTATGACAAATACAGACGGAATGTGGGCGAGAAGATCAGCCGCTCACAAAGCACTGTAGTAGGGGAATAGACCTAGAACTTGCATATGGCCGAATTTTCCTGTTAAGAGCTGATACGACGTTAGATTTCTCAGCGGATCTGGCAATCCTGTCACAAAGGACTGCGGTATAGCTGGCAGATGTACCATGGTGGATGCCATGAAATTTCCGTGATGTTCACATACCCTTTAAACTCACCAGGGATATAATATGAAGCACAGATGTGGCTACTATAAATATTTTGCATTTATTGAACATAATAATATAATTATTATTATTTTAAAATTTGCTGAAAATATTTTAGTACTGTGGCAAAGCTGAGCACCTGAATGAAAACTTTTTATGAACCATTTTGGGCAAAATTTCTACTGCCTGATAAGAAGTTGTAAACTGACCTCTGATCCTATGAAAAATGTGTAAGATCTTGGCAAATGAGTAATCTGATGGGGTACTGAAAAAAAGGCTTCTGACATATTATCACAGACCAATCAAACTATCTCATCTCATAATACTGAGCTCGGGGATTGCATGTACCTCCACTAGTCAGTCTGCCTGAGGTGATCATGAAATGAAGTGGTTAGTCACATCTTCAATCTTATTCAACAAGCTCATAAACATACAGAAATGGACGGCTTTCATTTGCAGCTCTCTCAGCTTGTCAAGTCCAAAGTAATCAAATAATGGCAGTATTTCATACTAAAAGAAAACAAAAAGAAATACAAACATAAATTTTGCTGGACTGAATTTTTTTTTTAATCGAATTTTTTCCCTCAGCTGCTCAATTCTGGCAAAAACGACAACAACAACAACAACAACTACAGCCGTATCAAACCATATTTACCTCAGCAAACACTCATGGCATGAAGTTTAATATTTTTATTATTTCTCGTTATTTCAGCAAAACACAATAACACGAGTTATAATTCCGCAAATTTAAACACAACTAAGACAATAATTAATTAATTTTTAGATATTTTTGCATGATTAGGTTTTATCTTTCTTGTAAATCGAGGTTTAGTTTCCAAGGGGTCGTCATTGTGAGGAGATTGTAGTCTAATTATAAAATTACAAAAGCGAATAGAACAAATACCGAGTTGCGTCCATGTCTCGCCACTATATATATACTAAATGATCACGATTGATTCATTATATTAAAGAAATCAGAAGAAGTCATGTGGTTTCGGGTGATGTGAAGAAATTTAAGAAGTATCAAAGATAAGGTCATACAGTGCAACTCCAAATTATAAGTGGTTTTAAAAATTTGTCAATGGTTTCTCTGTTTTTCACACCGAAATAATTTCTTATCGTACAAATATAAAATTGTTGAAATTTAACACATGGACAAAAGGGGTGGCATGATGAACAATTCAAATTCATGGTACAAAAGTTTATCTAGTGAAGGCACAAATTAAGACAGGCGTAGGTCAGTTTCAAACCAAAGCCCCCATAAAGATAAATGGAGATCACCGGCAATATATTTTTGTCATGGAGAATGAAACAAAGGAACGTAAAGATGTGGACAGATTGATGGGGTGGGGGATGTGAGAGAATGGAAATGAGGGGACAGTAAGCTGGGAGTAAGCGACAGGAAATATGGTAAGGGAAGGAGAAGGGGGAGAAAATGAGGAAAAAGGGAACGAGTGAGAAAGAGAGAGAGATAGAGAGAGTGAGGAGAGAGAGCAGAGAGAGAGAGAGAGAGAGAGGAGGAGGGGAGATAGAGAGAGGGAAAGAGGCAGAGGAGGAGAGAAAGAAGGGAGAGAGAGAGAGGAGAAATAGAGTAGAAAGAGATGGAAAATGGGAGGATCAGAGAGAGAGAGAGAGAGAGAGAGAGAGAAAGAGAGAAAAAGAGAAAGAGAGAGAGAGAGAGAAAGAGAAAGAGAAAGAGAAAGAGAGAGAGAGAGAGAGAGAGAGAGAGAGAGAGGGAGCAGTTGGCATTTAGTACACTGCTCAAGTCTAAAAGAAGAAGCAAACCCTTTTCTCTATATCACTACATCCATCGCACTCGTCTTAAATGAATGGCTCAACATTAGGCAGTCGGCCATGAACACTACGTACGGATTTTATGGGTCTAATTACACGTACAAATAGAATGATACAACGTACGGTGCTTATGGCTCTCAGATGCCGATTGCACCTGGGGCCACCCAACGCAGAGTTTTTATAAGATCCCTGAAATTATGCTCTGCTGCGGGATCAGTCTTGATGCCGCCAGGCTCCCTGGCATCACCAAGAACTAAAGATCAAAATTCAAAAACCCTGGAGCCCCGCTAGGCCTTAACGTTTTAAGCTCTGTTTTAACTTGGGCTCTGGAGGAAAACAGTCAATTAGTGACCTGTGCGTTTTGGCAATAAAGGGATCAACTCCTGAATAGGACAGTGCCTTAGAACTGCCCTTCTGCTTCAATCTACATCTGTCCTCCTTCTGCACCTCTGATGGCGCTCACCACGAATTTAAAAATAAAAAGACAGACAAGAAACGACTGACGACTTACAACAATGAACTACGAAGAACGGAACGACAATCAAGAATAGGGGGCCAACAGCACTGGGCTGAGGCCCCCGAGAAACAAAGGACCTCAATAGACTGCTTATGGCCACGTTTCATCTGGTGGTGGGCCCGACCCATACGCATTAGGAAAGTTTACTTTGCAATGGGAGTGAATTCAAGCAGTGGTGGGGGTTGCAGAGTATTTTGCACCAAGCACGTAATATGAGAACTATAACAATGCACTAATAAAAGACACATACGGATAGCTAAAAGTGGAGTCAGTCTAAGGGTTTCCACACAGTGGAACCATTATATATACGATTCGTGCACATCACAGCACAGCATCGACAAGTAAGCGAGACGTGAGCAAAATGGTTGTCGCACATTCTACTTTCGATTCGCTTTCGTCACTGCCGGAGAAAAGATACAATACACTTGAAGATGGATAGAGAGATAATGGATTCATGGATAAATAATAATATATAATAATAATAATAAAGATGACTTTATATAGCGCCCAATCCCAGCTGAGTCAGCTCTACTAGTAAGCGCTTAACAATTTATATAGCATGCATACAAATCACATAATATTAAGAGGATACAATATTCATAATTACACGCATTCCCTAGGCACATAATTTACATTAATTTTTTAATAATTCAAAGTATTTTCTGCAAAGATATGCTTTGAGTCTGCTCTTGAATAGCAATAGCTCCAATGATGTAGAATGTTTTATGTCTGAAAGAATGTTATTCCAGACTAGAGGACCAAAAATAAGGTGGAAGCTCGATCTCCACATTTCTTTGTGTTAGTGTGATGGATAGCAAGCAGGTTTTTTCTGTGTTGATCTTAATGTTCTGGGTGGCAAATAATTAATGAATCAGTAGTTCACTAATATAAGGTGGTGCTTGAGAACATTTTGGATGCAAGAGAGAGAGAGAAAGAGAGAGAGAGAGAGACAGGGGGAGAGAGAGAGAGGGGGGAGAGAGAGAGAGAGACAGGGAGGGAGGGAGAGAGAGAGGAGAAAGAGAGAGACAGGGGGAGAGAGAAAGAGAGAGGAGGAGGAGAGAGAGAAATGGATATGCATGTACGGGTGTGTGTTTGTGACATAGGGATTTATATATCCAACACTGTACGCAGTGTTAAATTTACCATCAATGCCCAGTTCCTCTCCAATTGCCTTCCATTGTCTATTTATATGTACTCTGTTAGAATAATTGTCTTCAGTTTTATCGTATAAGGGCTGCCTTTTTGGCACAGCCGCAATCAGACATTCATTTACGTTTGTTGATTCCATCTGGTATCATGTGTGTAGAGTGTAGAACCTAGATCTACTCGTCAGTGTACACACCACACCAAAAGCTGGGAGACAATCGGAACAAATTTTATTGCTGCACTAAAATGCTCTCGATACAAAACAACTATCGGGACGTCAGCGAGACGACAATGTTAGTGAGGCGGATGCACTGTGGCGGCAATATTGAGAGAAATAGGTATTCCCGTGTTACCGGTTGCCGTACGACATGTTCACCGGGGTCAAGAGCTGGTATCTAGACGAAACTGCGTCTCAAATGGTTGCAATGTGTGGGTCCCTTAAGCCGGCGAAAAAACTGTAGCGATGCATTACTATTGATGATCGAACCACGCACTCTTGGGGTGCTGCAGTGTGCATTCTCTTTGGTTCTATGTTGTTTCGGACTTTGGTCCTGTCAGTTTGTTGTTGAAACCAAGAAAGATACACCGCGGTGCACCACAACTGAACACTGCGGCGTCGCAAGGGGGCATCAATAATCTATCGCTACAAAGCCATAAAGATCCCTGATCTTTGAAATAAATTTAGTTCTTGGACTTCAAAATAATTATAACTATTTTAGATCATGCTAATTATATTCTGTTATCTTTACCTCTTTTCGTCGTTATATAGTTTTTACAATATCATTTTTCTTTCTCCTTCTACCAAATTCCAAAAGTTAAAAAAAAAAAAAAGGCACAGATATATCCCGACCTGGCAGACGTTTGAATAGTGTAATCTTTTGTAATTGCTATGAATTTTGTACTTGGGAAACAATCTTGTTTGAAATAAATGTTCATATAATTTCAAACCAGTGGGCATGACAAATGTGTCTTCCGCCCCATTGAAAAATGGAACCTGGCAACTAAAGCTTGCAACATTGCCTTGTTATCAACATTCATTAAATTTTCTCAAGCAGATAATGAGAGGAATTCTCGAACAGGAAACTTATGATTGATACACTGTCCCAAGAATACAGAAGGTAAATGACAGTCTTTTCATCCTCAAATTTGGGTTGAATGACAGACAAGTTAAAATAATGAAATAGGATATTTGTATCGCCTTTCTGTTATCATAATAGAAAATAAGGCATGAATGAGACACATTCATAAATTTGTCTCTACAAAATACCTATTAAACAGTATTAAATAACCTGAACGAAAAAAATGCTAGTTTACACCCTAGTGTTTAATGTCCAGTATCACAGATAAAATGGCAAATATATGGAAGTTTGATGTTGAATTACTAGTGATTATCACATGGTTATAATTTATAGAGGCACACAGAAGCGACTGTGTTTCACTCATTTGCAGCTGCGCATGAGAACGCTTACTGACGTACAACCACATCATTCTGGTGTCCCTGTCTGTGGCTTACGACGTGATCATGCCTATCAGGCAAGCGAATTGCATCATTTCCAAGTTTGACCCGCGTTTGGTCCGTTAATTTCACGTAACTGACACATTGAACACATGGCCTTAAGGATTCATTACTGGTCTCAAAGTTGCTGGTTTAAACACCTTGAGAAACAATAAATATCACACCACGACAAGTTGTCAGTAAGACAATTTCAGGGAAATAATACGCACTAGGAAAGTTTACTTTGCAATGGGAGTGAATTCAAATAATGTTGGCCACATGTAGTTGTGTCTAAACAAAGTACAAGTTAGAGATACTCATTTGAAATTTAATATTTTTACCATTGTTTTATCAACCCAAGTCGTAAGCCATGAACTATTCTGCTTTTGAACGACACTTAAAACTGAAGAGAGGTCACCGAGTGTGAAGTAGAAAAGGAACACATTCTCAGATCGCCTACAGACGTGTCAGCATTTCTGTTTGTCAGAAGTTTTATGTGGAAAAGTTGAAATAAAATAGTGTTCTTTTTGAGAAGGGTGCAACCCCCCCCCCCCCTTTCAGTAATATGAATGAAAATCCGTATTCAGTTTGAGATGTTGTAGTTAGGTTTAATCTTAGTATTCTGATACTCTGCCCCTTCCCCGCCTGTGCACAAACTTGAAGAATATGACAAGTTAGATTGTGGATTTTGTATAGGGCCGAGACAATCAATCTCCACTTCAGCAGCGACAAAAAGTCGAGAAGAGATAATGATGAATTCTACAACATCAACATCCATTTTTCATGACATCAGTGACGAGGCGCTATCAGTCGTCGACACCCTCATTAGTTGTGTGTTGTTACAAATAGTGGCAATACTCGGTGTGGCGGGTAACGTCCTGAACATTCTCATCCTCCATCATCAAGGTGTCCAAGACAGCACCAACATCATTCTGATGTCTCTGTCTGTGGTGGATCTGGTTTATGACGTTATCATGCCCATCAGGCGAGCGAACTGCATCATTTCCAAGTTTGATCCACTTCTGGCGACAACTTATGAAGCATATCAAATGGTGTACATTCATGTCTTCAGTAGATACCCCGGACTTGTTTCGTCCACTCTCATTGTTTTGATATCCATTGAAAGAACAATCGCTGTGTACTTTCCCTTTAACATTTCCAGGATATTCACATGGCGTACCACAACATTGTCCATTGTATTTATTAATGTATTTTGGTTATGTTGTCTTGGTCCGTTTTTTCCAAATTACACTTTAGTCTGGGAGTTTGACTCTGAATCTCAAGCCTGGGCGGCGAAAGCAACATTTTCGGATTTCCTTACGAAAAACTACGAACTCTTGTCCTTTTTAAACTTTTTCATATCGGTTCTGCGCTGCCCAGTTTTCGTTTTCATCATAACCGTAACCTCAGTGGCTATTGGTTACAAAATCTTCACAGCTGGACAGAAAAGAATAGGAATGTCATCTACAGCGTCAAAGTCGTTGACGTTTGACGTTAAGATAGTGAAAATGTTGATGGTTGTGTCTCTATCATACGTAGCCATAGGTATGCCAATACTAATCCCTACCATTTACTATTACCTGGAGCCAAACTTTGCCAGCACCGGGGCCGGTTTTACCAATATTTTTCAAGTGACAGAAATTTTGACAGACTTTCTGTACGTTATCAACGCCTCAATCAATTTCTTAATCTATGTCTCCATGTCCAACAAGTTCTCCAAATCCTACTCAGTTCTGATGAACCGATGGAAAAAACACTTCAAATGTGCACATTAACCATAGCTTATGTTTCGAACGTCTCAAACTCAAGACCAGATTGCCCCGATGAAAGAAACTCAGAGAAAAATTACCCAGGATTCAGCCCTTGGCTATAATTATGTTCCTCATCCATGCATCAATGTCGCAGGTTTAAATGCCGAAACTGAGATTTTTCACATATCTCTGAATAAAAAAGTTGCATTCTATAATACATGCATTGGTGAGTGCAACTGACACGCGCTTAGTTCTGTTTTAGTTGCAAAAACCCTAAAGTTTCTTAACGGTAGACATTCTTTTGTTTGCTCTAAGCAGATAC
Organism: Onchidella celtica; assembly: GCA_963931925.1. NCBI lineage: Eukaryota > Metazoa > Mollusca > Gastropoda > Systellommatophora > Onchidiidae > Onchidella > Onchidella celtica. The sequence continues at coordinate 20,499,949 of OZ007569.1, forward strand.
AAGAAAAAGACAAGATTTGGGAAGGTATTATTGTTAATGATCACAATAATGACTCTTGAATTTGAACAAGAAATGTATCTCGTTGTTGTGTTTTGTTCTGTGTTCGTACACAGTTCATGTGGTTCCGAAATGGTCAAAATATTTGGACGCAGCTGAAAGATTCCTATCGTCATGTAGGCAAACATTAAGACAAACTTTGTATTTACTCGCGTAGCTGAATCCACCACCATTGTAAAGTATCTAGAGCATCCTCCTCTTTGTGTCTGTTGTCTCATGCTCACTGGCCAGTTGGTGCGAAAAAGAGTTCAGCAAGATACACCCAGTTTAAGTACGAAATCTCTCACTAGAAAAGGAAGCGTAATCCTTTGAATCAAACAATAAAAGTCCACATCCACTACATTATATGCTAGGAGGGAAGTTTCTGGAGGCTAGTACCAATGGACGACTGCTATACATGTGGATTATGTTACTCATCAGCTCCAACATCTCTAGTGTGGGGACAGGATCTAGTCAAAGTGCTGTTTGTTCCACTTTTACCGCATGCATTAGGTCACAATTGGATGGCGATATGGTAGAATCACTTTGCGAATAATTATAGTATGAAAGCTTTCCCGTTTATTCGCAGCGTATGTATGAAAAGGCCTAGAAACCCAGCGCTTTGGAAGAAGTGCAGTGTGTCTTAGGTGTACGTCCTGAACCAATAATGTGTGCATTTTTCCACATGACTGTCCTGTGGTACTCATGGCATCGTGTTCTCTGATCTCTAAATTTCCTTGGCAATTTAATTAAATGGTTTTGAGCAAACGTCCCCCGTTACTTTCCCCCCTAATCACTTGGCTCGCGCTTTAGCGTTAAATGTCTGTTTTAGCTCGTGGAAAAATAAAAACTATGTCCCTGACCAGTGTTACGGGTGTGCCCTCGAGTGTTACGGGGATGGTTATTATGAAATTATAGTTACGACTGCATTTTAATCTATCGAGAGGTTTTTAGAAATTACTCTTCCATACCATGCCACATATACTAATAACAATTCGAGTAAGTTTTATCAAGGACCTTGCAGGGCCACAAATTTATTACTTTAAATTCCCTAACAAATTTCGTCTAGCTCTTACATACTAAAAAGACAACATCAGCAGCATCAAATGAAAATTCAATAATATATCACTAGAAGTCTCCTCTAGGTTCTCAAAAGATTATATCATTCTGACTCATTCACAATTTAATTATTACTTATCTATCTTTCAGAAATAGCCTACCTACTATCTACAAATAATATCTTAATGTCTCAGACGACAATGTTAACTCAGTTATTTGTGCCTACTGCTTAACAAGAATATAACTCGTCAACACAACTGACGTAGTTACATTAGATCTAGATCTACTCTAGGATGGGCTGGCAATCCCCAGCCTCATCCAGACACATCAATTTCAATTTACAAATGTGTATACCAGACACTCATGCTAGATCTAGTTGCATGTAAAATACATTGTAGTCTTGCATTCTTCCGGTAGCACTTCTACTGGAAACTTAAGGTCAGATTCACGTTCATCGTCGAATCAATAGGTAGAAACTTACGATTGTTCCCTGATACGAGATCAGGGAGCTGGAGATAATAGCAGTAGATGATTTCTTAATAGCGTATGGTCTCATTCCAATGTCTATCAAGGACATAGACATGTCTTTAACAATCTTCTGATTCTCTCAGGCCGAATCCAGCCGACTGCCCTCACAGATGGATAATAATTCTGCATGGAGTGCTCAAACATAGTAATGGCTCCACTTATATACTGCTCGGCCATATGCAATTCCCCAGCCAACTGCCCAAATTTGATTGGTGCATCCATTTCGAGCTCAGCTCGTAGTATTAATAGATTCTATTAATAGTAACAGACAAGGTCAATTTAACATATCAAAACCCTTCCTAAAGTCTCGAAACCCTCTACGTTTTATGTACGAATTTACTCACTCCCTTTCTCACCCCTGTTAAAGTTTATCAAAATCACGGGGTCGAAAACTGCACCGTCACTGCTCCACTTTCTTTCCATCTCCAAGAACAAGCGTTACAAAAACAAACTGTCCACGAGAATAGTTCAAGGACATTTGCACTGGCTAAAATCAACGCGACCCTGAAATAAACAAACCGTGACCCAGCACGGCAATTCCAATCCCAACCCTGACATATCCCCCACCCCAGTGAAAATTTTAAATAAAATTTACACGATAGGATCCAAGAAATCCCAAAGTTATTGTGGTAGGGGCTTAAGTAGTACTGTAGAAAAATGAGCCTTAAGCTTGAGAAGAAAAATCTAACTAAGAACGTGCATATTGGATGGACAAAAAGCATACAATTATTGATGCCACGTTCTATAGAATCTAGTCTATCTAAACATTCTTACTGCACACAATTAAACTTCTCAGGAACATCTATAATAACAAATGAGTATATCACTGTATACTTCTGGATTAAAGTATAACTATTATCAAATAATGAAGCCTTACTGAAGGAATAGGCTTATAATTATCTAGTCAACACACATAATTGCTGCTTATATACACATTCACACACAATATATTGTTAATTAAAATACTGTGGTATCCAATGGCAGCAGTAGCTCTGGTAGCTTGGTTTGCCATGTCTCCATCTCATTGACCCGCTGACAAGGGCGTCAGGTTTGCCAGAAGTTCAGGTCACAGTCAGGAATGACGCTGGTGGAAAGAGGATATTCACAAAAAAGGATTGTAAAATTGGTTCATAAAGTAATGAACAAGATAAATGTGAATCCATCCACCGTCTAGAATTGAGGGGGACAAGGACTATCCAACCCCAATACAAGACACAACACTCTTTAATAGGAAATTAAATGAGACGTGACAAAATATCAGCTTGGGAATTGTCACCGCCAGGGATAGCCCGGATAACAAACCGGTATTCCTGGAGTGCAAAACTCCACCTCGTTAATCGAGCATTTTTAGCCCTGTTAGCCTTCAAGAATAACAACGGACGATGGTCCGTTTCAATTATAAACTCGGACATGAGTAGATATCGCGAAAATGCGTTTACAGCAAAAATGATAGCGAGGCACTCTCGCTCGATAATTGCATAGCGGCATTCCCTATCTAGCAATTTGCGGCTGGCGTATAGACATGGCCGCAAGGTATCGTCTCGTTCTTGTAATAACACAGCTCCCAATCCCTTGTCCGACGCATCAGTGCGGACAATAAATATTTGGTTTATATCTGGCAGTATGAGAATGGGGGAAGTGGAAAACAGTTGTTGAACGGTACGAAGTGTATCAGCACATTGGGTTGTCCATTTCACTTTATTAGGAAAATTCTTTCTTGTGAGGTCCGACAAAGGAGCTGTAAGCGAAGAAAAATTTGGAATGAATTTCCTATAATAGTTAAGAAAGCCCAATAAACTACGAACTTCTTTCTTAGTTCGAGGGGGTTGGAGCTTTAAGATGGTAGTTATCTTCTTGTCATCCGGAGTCTGAACGCCGTGGGCAATTGTATGGCCCAGAAAATTAATTTCATTATATCCTAAAAACACCTTACTGGGTTTCGCCGTAAGGCCAGCTCGACGAAGGGCAATAAAAACTTGTCGTAGGGCTGCGATGTGGCCCGACCAATTGGTTTCATAAATACAAATGTCGTCAAAATACGACAATACGGAATTCATACCCTGGAGCAATATTGTCATCATACGGGCGAAAGTGGCAGGGGCTGTAACTAACCCGAAAGGCATATAGCGCCACTGCATAAGACCCAACGGAGTCTGAAAAGCGGTATATTGCTTGCTATTCTCATCAAGCGGAATTTGCCAATAGCCTTTGGAAAGGTCAATTTTAGAAAAAATCGTTGCCCTCGCTAACTGAGCAAAAAGATTCTCCTGGTTGGGAATCGGTTCAGCGTCATATATCGTAACCTCATTAAGTTTACGATAGTCAATACAAAAACGCACTGTATCATCTTTTTTTTTCACTAAGACGATGGGTGAGTTATATGGACTCGTCGATCGCTCTATCACTCCCAGGTGAAACATGTTACGTACCTCGGTCATTATAGTCTCCTGTGCGTGCAGCGGACGCGGATATGGTTTAACAAAGACGGGTATATCCGTCTTTAATCTTATAACATGCTGTACCAAAGAAGTATTACCTGGTAGATCAGTAAAGACTGTAGTAAACTCGTTAAGCAAATCTCTTATATCTTGTCTTTGCGATTCAGATAAATCTGGATTTATATTTACATCCGAAGTGTTTTCAGAAGATCGAAGTGCGGGGATTGAATTCTCAATCTTAATAGGATCATCATCGTCAACTGAAACCAAGGCCGCATTGGCCTGAGCAACCACATTTCGGCGATTATTCTGTCGATTATCATCATCGGACAGGTACTGCTTTAACATATTTATATGGAAGACTTTGTCCTGTCCCCGAATCTTGATAAGATAATTTACTCGAGAAAGTCTCTTTAGAACTTTAAAAGGTCCCTTCCATGTAAGAAGGAGTTTATTTTTCGTCTCCGGAAGGAGAACAAGAGTTTGGTCTCCGACGGCCAAGGTTCGCAATCGGCTACCTTGATCACGATATAGCTTATAAAGACTAGCATGCGCAGCTGAAGATTTCTGTGCGAGCTGACATGCGTTAAGAATTCGATGGCGCAAGTCTACAACGTATTGATATGCAGACCGCGTATCATTGTCGTCGGTGTCTGATCCGGCGAATAAATCATGGAGTATGGCCATTGGACCACGCGGCTTACGACCATACAATAATTCGAAGGGGGAAAAACCCGTCGATGCGTTCGGCAGTTCTCGGTATGCAAAAAGAATAGCGGGGAGTTGTCGATCCCAATCACTCGGCTTGTCGGCGGAAACTCGCGCAAGCATACTTTTCATGGTAGCATTCCACCGTTCACAGCAGCCATTAGACTGTGGGTGGTATGGAGACGTCAATCTTTGTTTAATCCCGACCAATTCCAAGACTTTCTTAAAAAGCTCAGAGGTAAACTGTGGACCTCTGTCCGATAAAATTTCAACCGGAAACCCAAGACGGGAAAAAATAGTAATAAGGGCCTCAGCGACATGATCAGCTGAAATGTCTTTTAGCGGAATGGCCTCCGGCCAACGGGTTGCGTAGTCAATGACAGAAAGTATAAAACGATGTCCTCTGTCTGATTTGTGTAGGGGTCCAACTATATCTACGGCAACGCGCTCAAATGGTCTGGAGACCATAGGCATCTCCTGCAGAGGAGCCCGGGATGCTCTTCCTTTAGGAGTACGTCTCTGACATACGTCACATGTTGATACGAACCGGTTTACATCTGCGTAAATACTGGGCCAAAAAAATTGCGATAGTATTCGAGACTTAGTTCTGGCCTTTCCTTGGTGACCCGCCAAGGAAGTGTCATGCGCGAGACGAATAATGTCGCGACGAAAAGATCTGGGTACTACAAGTTGCATAACAGTCTGTCGCTTACTCCGAAAATTACGATATAATAAGTCATCTTTAATAAGAAACTTAGAGGTATCCGGCGCGGTAGGATCAACCTTAGCAAACAAATGTTTTAATGTGGGATCTGAATGTTGCTCATCATGAAATGCACTAGACGTTATGTTCACTTCAATAGTAGGATTACTCAATGGACTGTCTGCTCGTCGACTCGATTGTAGGCGTGTTGTCGCACAAGCAACACTCTCCTCCTCAGTCCAAATTTCCAAGTTACCGATAGGAAACTTATTTACTTGAGGTACACTCCCTATGATTATATCAGCCACCGGATTAGGCAGTACACATGCAGTAACAATACCTGTGAGAAAAGGTGTATCAATATAAACTTCTGCAAGACGGAATCGCTCTACAGATCCGCCAAAAGTAATACAAGTTACCTCCTTATCCAAAAATTGTGTTGGACGGACTAGTGACTGTCGAACGCCGATAGTCGTGCATCCGGAGTCACGTAAAACAGCAGCGCGAATCGCGTTCACGCGGCCCTGGTAAAATGTTAATTCACCCAGTTCATGTAGGGCGGACATGACTGGAATAGTCTTGGATTGTCATGAAGATTGAGAATGACCGTCAGTCTCATAAGGTGTAGATTTAACCGAGCAGGCATTTGTTGATTCCATTTTCACGTTACAAAATTTTTGTATGTGACCTACCCTATTACACCTAAAACACATAACACGATTAGGATCGTTTCCACGATAAGGAAGACTCTGCGGCCTATCATAATCATGATTATTATCAAAATGCACTCGTCGCGGCGGTCCCTGAGGCCGGTTATATTGTTGGCCTGGATAGTTGCCACGATAATATGGGCGAGGCTCGTAAAAAAAATAGCTCTGGTATCCTCGACGCGGGGATACATTACCTCGATTCGGAAAATCTCTCTGTCTAAAAAAAGGCGGCTCTGATTGAGAGCGCGGATTTGGGGCCTGACGACGAGTCGGCCTTGAACGATCGTGTCCGGTTGGCGCTCCTTTGCCTACGTTGGCATAACACGGTGCTATAGTTGAAGGCTTTGCCAAAGGACGATTTGGGTGGGCGGACGCGCACCGTTCCGCGCACGATGTGATTTCTTCAGAGGATGTCGGTGCCCTCTCTTTAAGGTGGGCAACCAAATCGGAATGACATGCCGCATAGATTTGGTCTTTTAAGACCAAATCATAAAGTTGAAGATAATTTCCGGTAGTCACGTTCGCGAGCTCGATCCAGCGATCTAAGTAATGTTTCAGCCGATTCACATAAGTTGAGAAATTTTCAGATGGCTCAGGTTTACATGAGCGAAATCTTTGATGAAAGCCATCCTCGGTATGCTGGAATCGCTTAAGCAGTGCTGTTTTAAGCTTGTCATAGTCGTTGGCATCCTCTACTTTGAGGCTATGAAATACTTCTAGAGCCTTACCTGTTAGTAAATTAGACAGGCATGAACTGTACATCGCCTGCTGCCATCCGACGCATTTAGCGTGTAGCTCGAACCGATGTAAATATGCGTCGATCCGGTCGAGTTTTTCATTAAAGGTCGGCAATTTTGGTTTGGTAGCATAAGTATTGGTGGCAGTAGTGGGAGTCACAAGCGATTCTCGCTCTAACTTCTTTATTGCGAGTTCATGCTGCCTTTCCTTCTCTCTCTCTCTTTCTTTTTCTCTTTCTCTTTCTTCTTTTTCTCTTTCTCTTTCTCTTTCCTTTTCTCTCTCTACTTCTTTTTCTCTTTCTCTTTCTTCTTTTTCTCTCTCTCTTTCTCTTGCTTCTTTTCGATCCTCACGATCTCGGTCTTGCTGTAATTGTCGTTCGCACCACGAGGCGCGTTCTTCTTCTGGTATGCCCAGAACTTTGGCAGATTCAATGTATTTAAGAAACTCGGCCATGATATGTTAAAATATGTAACTAGTAAGTATTTACCCACTGATACGGTATATCGCGGTATCAATTATATTATCTCTAACAGTTATTGTCTGTTAATATTAATTCAGTGTCTTACGTTAGCACTGCTTCGCGAAAAGAACGTTCTATTTCTCTCTGTAAATTACAGGCAGCGTCACTTAAACTGCAAAACTTTATCTCTCTCTCTCTCTCTGAATATGAATTCTGGTAATGCAGTGCCGTCTATCCGTTGCTCCCACTGCAATAAAATATATATATCGCCTTTAATGCGATAAATTAATGTCTTGAGTGATCACTCTCAAAATTTATGTCTCTTTCAACGCGACGAACCAGTGTCCTCTGTTATCACTGTCAACAATGTATCGCTCTCTCAATGCGATGAATCAAAAATATATATCTCTCTCAACACGACAAATTTGAAATATCTCTCTCTTGTCAAAACGCGCACACGCAGTGTCTTCTGTTACCACTGCAAAATTATTCTCTCTATCTTCAACGTGAAATTGTCACGTGAACAAAAATTTATTATATTCCTCTCTCTCTCATATGTCAATACCAGATTACAATTCAACGTGGTTTTAGCACGTGAAACACCTCAGGCATATATTGCAAACATAACAATGTTAGTATAGTAGTTTAAAGTTTATAAGGAAGGAAAAAGAAATACAATAAACAGGACGCTATACTGACAAGTAAGACGAACGATAACAGACCCTACAAGTCCTAACTTATGTTACAGAAAGTTTAAGAAAAAAACAGGAGAGACATCTTCCTAAAGAAAAGTGAGGAAGTAAAAGAAACGCCACAATCTATACGAATAATGGATCCCTAAAAGAACTATTCACAGTGAAGCAAATCCCCCCGAGTTATCAATAGCCACCAAGGCACTCCAATATCCTTCGTAATGGCAAAGAAGATATGCTATACTATGACCCCAACCAACCTCCCGCTCTTAAACTAAACATATAGTAAATAGTAAAATAGCCTGGAACACACACAGAGCGGAAAGTACGTCGCCCTCCTCAAGACTGTTAGATAGATGGTTCACTTAACTTTGTTTTTGAGGAATTCAGATGGTAAGTATCCTCAAACCATAGCTCCAATCCAAAAAATACGTTTCTGTCTCAGGTAGATCTGTAAGGTGAAGAGTCTCCCTCGCCGGTGTCGTCGGGTCAATGGGATGTTGAGTTCACCATATGGAATTGAAACAAAATGTTAAATTAATACAAATTGTCTAAAATCTATAATGAAAAGGACCTGAAAACATAATGTTACAACATTACAATATCAAATAATAGAATAAAAAATACAATAGGTTTTAAATAATTTATCTATGGCATGGCGTTATTTAAGTTCTTTTAGGGTCCCTCTCCAGTGTTACGGGTGTGCCCTCGAGTGTTACGGGGATGGTTATTATGAAATTATAGTTACGACTGCATTTTAATCTATCGAGAGGTTTTTAGAAATTACTCTTCCATACCATGCCACATATACTAATAACAATTCGAGTAAGTTTTATCAAGGACCTTGCAGGGCCACAAATTTATTACTTTAAATTCCCTAACAAATTTCGTCTAGCTCTTACATACTAAAAAGACAACATCAGCAGCATCAAATGAAAATTCAATAATATATCACTAGAAGTCTCCTCTAGGTTCTCAAAAGATTATATCATTCTGACTCATTCACAATTTAATTATTACTTATCTATCTTTCAGAAATAGCCTACCTACTATCTACAAATAATATCTTAATGTCTCAGACGACAATGTTAACTCAGTTATTTGTGCCTACTGCTTAACAAGAATATAACTCGTCAACACAACTGACGTAGTTACATTAGATCTAGATCTACTCTAGGATGGGCTGGCAATCCCCAGCCTCATCCAGACACATCAATTTCAATTTACAAATGTGTATACCAGACACTCATGCTAGATCTAGTTGCATGTAAAATACATTGTAGTCTTGCATTCTTCCGGTAGCACTTCTACTGGAAACTTAAGGTCAGATTCACGTTCATCGTCGAATCAATAGGTAGAAACTTACGATTGTTCCCTGATACGAGATCAGGGAGCTGGAGATAATAGCAGTAGATGATTTCTTAATAGCGTATGGTCTCATTCCAATGTCTATCAAGGACATAGACATGTCTTTAACAATCTTCTGATTCTCTCAGGCCGAATCCAGCCGACTGCCCTCACAGATGGATAATAATTCTGCATGGAGTGCTCAAACATAGTAATGGCTCCACTTATATACTGCTCGGCCATATGCAATTCCCCAGCCAACTGCCCAAATTTGATTGGTGCATCCATTTCGAGCTCAGCTCGTAGTATTAATAGATTCTATTAATAGTAACAGACAAGGTCAATTTAACATATCAAAACCCTTCCTAAAGTCTCGAAACCCTCTACGTTTTATGTACGAATTTACTCACTCCCTTTCTCACCCCTGTTAAAGTTTATCAAAATCACGGGGTCGAAAACTGCACCGTCACTGCCCCACTTTCTTTCCATCTCCAAGAACAAGCGTTACAAAAACAAACTGTCCACGAGAATAGTTCAAGGACATTTGCACTGGCTAAAATCAACGCGACCCTGAAATAAACAAACCGTGACCCAGCACGGCAATTCCAATCCCAACCCTGACAACCAGCTTTAAGTCTGAAGACAGAATATAATAATAATTTTTTTTTGACACTGGCTTTGTTGATCATGATAATGACTATGTGGTATAAATATCATAACATATACAAATCATTTGAATCCAATACAAAAAAGTTAAAGAAATGTAAATAGAAAACATTTGCCAGTTAAATTTTACTGCTTTTAATTTTGACAGCTCACAAAATCAAAACGAAAATGATGGTTTTAAAGACGTATTTATAAAGATCAGTATAGATGTCCCATATTGTGGCATGGAATCTCATTTCGACTGCTTTAGTTTTTACTTTAGGGTTGGAAAAACATATCTGGATATAAAAAAAATTACAGTGATAGATAAACATTTCATCTGTGGGATGGGATTAGTCGTGGATGGCTGTTTAAATTGAATGTTTAACAACCGTGCAATATTTTCAAGCAGAGAACTGCCACTTTGAAGACATTTTCTTATAATTCGTGCTGTGGCAAATCTCAACAACAGCAACAATACAACAACAACAACAACATTTTCTCATAATTTGTGCCCTGGCAAATCTCAATAACAGCAGCAACAACAGCAATAATAACAACAAGAACATTTTGTTATAACATGTGCCTTGGCAAATGTCAACAACAACAACAACAAAGACACAACAACTAACACCACCTGTTACGCTCTTGTTCTGAACACTTTGCTATTAATTTTACTCACCTACTTGGGTACCTTGATTTGGTACGCCTAACTGATCTTGTCTTTGTCAACGACGACTCTTGATGGATCATGTAATTAGCCACGACCTATACCTGTCCTTCTGATTTCAAACTATTTAAAGATCTCTGTGGCGATGCTTTTAAAATGCAGCTAATAATTATCTCTTTTGACATAGGCATGTTGTCTACTACTGCCCTGTGTTCGATCAGAGACAGAGTAAAATGTTACACGAAAGTGAAGCAAAGAAAAACAAATAAATAAACGCCGGCTTTCTCGGTTCAGCATGTGTACAAATAAAGTCAGGAAACACCATAACTATACACACATCTACAATAAAGTAACGCATACCTGCAATAAAGTAACGCACAATGTCATGTACAATAAGGTAACGCACATCTACAATAAAGTAACGCACATGTACAATAAGGTAACGCACATCTACAATAAAGTAATCATTATAATAGAACTAGAGTTAAATTCACGCTATTCATCATTTAGCGTGCGTACGCGTACTTTGAAATCGGAGAGGGAGTTTCATTCGACAGGTTTTGTTGAAAGTATCGATTCCTACTTCAATAGTAAATGAAAGAAGTGTGTATCTTTGAAGCTTAATGCCGTAATCCTACATAGCGTAATCCCCATTAATTTTGCCAACTCGTCCAAGCCAAGAGAGCCCTAGGGAATTGGGTACTCGTTCTACCGACCTCACCCTGGTGAATTTTCTAGAAGGCCTAGTGAAACATGACAGTATCGTGTCATTGTATACCAAATGATGATATTTAAAGCTATGAAAAACAGGATTTGCGAAGAGTTAAACATGTTACCGTGTTACTTGTCGAAAACTGTATGATGTTCCTTGTATGTGTTCATAATCAGAAGGATCGTATTTTTGGGCTGTTTTAGAGGGGTAGACGAAGTCCAGAATCAGGGGGAAGTAGGCTGACAGAAAAAAGCAGACAGAGGGAGAGAGAGAGAGAGAGAGAGAGAAAGGGAAAGAGAGAGAGAGGGGGGGGGGGCGAGAGAGATAGATGGAAACTGATGAACAGAAAGATAGTCAGATAGACATATTGCATATTGGCAGATACACAGGAGGACAGACAGATAGTGAGAACGAGAGTGGAGTGAGCAATGGAGATAGACACAAACACAGACAGACAGACAGGCAGAGATTGACAGATAGATAAATAAAGAGAGGGCATGAATGTGAAGTAAGAGATTGCAATAGGTGGTGAACCTACGCGGTTCATAACATGTCTCAGCGATTTCCTATAGATCTAACACCGAACGGCTGGTTTCTGTGTTACCACAGGGACTTTAGTGTTGAACTCACACAAATGACAGTAACATGTATGAATGATCTGTCTAAGCACACGGGCTGCGAACTGCTGGTATAATAAACTGGTTAACATTGAGACCCGCGAGAGGACGACAAAACACTGATAAACTTTGCGAATTTGTTTTCGTTCTCTCTCTATTCTTTATCTCAGAGCTATTCTGATAACTTCATTTTCATGGGTTCTCTACACAGGTTTGAGGTGTTTGTTTTCGCAGGATCACTGCACTTAGCGTTTTATACTTCGCTTTTCTCTTGGTTTTATTCGTCTGTCTTTAAAAATATCTTCTGTTTCCTCTGTTTCTTGCCTTTTTCCGGCGACGTTTTCTGCTTCCTCTTCTACTTCTTGCAAATAGGCTCGTAGGCAGTGTTTTGAACTGTTTAAAGCTAATACTGCTTCTGTTTTGATGGAGGCGGGATACGAAAGCGGCTGGGGAAGAATGTACAACAAGTCCGGACAAACCCGGCATATATGGAACCAGCTGGACACTGAGAGAAATTAGCAGAATAACCATTAAATGGATATCGGAGCAGGGAGAGAAGCACTCATGTGGAAGCCCGATATGCTAGGATTCTGATACGAATATATGAATGAATGAATGAATGAATGAATGGATGAATGAATGAATGAATGAATGAATGAATGAATGAATGAATCAATCAATCAATCAATCAATCAACCAATCTGTTTTGGATCAGACCTTTGTTTTATTCATCTCTAATATTACTGGGTTCTTTACCGCCAGAAAGCAATAATCTGTAACTCTGAGAGCCCTGCAGTCGATTTCGATCGGGCGACTAGTTGGTTAGTGACGTCACGACAATTATTTTCAGTGAGACCTCGCACACCAGCCAACTAGTTGGCGCTCACTGAAACTCAATGTCGTGGGTCACCATCCAATTAGTGTGGCCGATCAAAAATCGGCTGGTGCACGCCTATGCTGAGTAAAATGAAAACGTTTCTTTTAATTTTCACCTTTCACCCCGGCATTATCCATCCACTGCAGGATGCAGCTCAGTGTTTTCCATTCTTTTCTGTCTGAAGCTTTCCTCATCCATGATGTTCCTCCTCTATGTTTTATGTCGTCTTACCATCTTTTTCTTTTAATCTTTAGAGAAGAAGATTCCATTCCAGTTGCTTCGGTAATGAAGAAGCATTTTGTGTAACATCAAACTCAATCACAGAGAACTTGTATTGCTGAAAGCCATGTTACTGGCACTCATTTTGTCAAGTCGATAACTAAATCACATCGCTGAAACCAAAACAGTGATAATGGGTACCTTCTTCAGAACACTGCTGGCCGTAAGTCTCATATTAAAATTTCCTTTTAACCCTCTAGAATCCACACGAAAATTCCCAATCCCCAAAACTTCTCAAATAATGTTATGCTGAACTGATTTTAAATAGTCAGATTATTGCAAAAATATGAATGTGTAATTGGAAAAATTACTTGTTAATTAAATAGGAAGAGTAAGTGTGTCAAAAAGACAGAGCATTTTGGCTCCGGGTAACCTACTTCAAATAATTATGGTAGACTAGGCGTTAGAGGGTTAATGACAGATAAAATGAGTATGAACAGATTTCATTATTAGCACTGTGTAGCTATTAACAGGATTCAAAAGGTGAACGGCTTAGATGGAAATATTAGTCTAATGACAATATTTCCTTAAAAATAATGGGCAATAATAAAAATTGTGTATTATTAGATAATTGTACACAACGAGAGTTGAAGTATTTGTTTTCAGAGGATCCCTGCCGTTGGCATTTGCACCTAATAGTATACAATGTAATGATAAGACAGTATTTTAAACTCTGAACATTAATGTCCAGCATCAAAGAGTAATGACAGAGGTATCTACAAGTTTAGTCTTTAATTATCAATCCTTAACTTTGATAGCCAAAATGTTGTATTTTAATCCTAGTTGCATACAAGATCGTCACAACGTGCATACATATGAATTAGATTCTTTACGTCATGGATAACCACCTGATTCATCCAGTGGCTCTGTTCTTTGTTTTCTTTGTTTGAAACCATAGCAATTTTACAGATCCTCGAGTAGTGGTTCAGCCACATGAAGAACATTAAAATAAACATTATTATATTACTCGCATTCGTAAAATTAATTTGGTATAAAATTCAAATAAATACACCTGATAGATATTGAAATATTTCCCGTTATCACAAAAAGTATTACAAAACTAGCTATAGGCGCAGTGGCGTTTGAAGCGTACATCTAAGAGCGTCAAGGTTTTTATCTAAATGAAAAGCTTGAAAAACAAGAAAAACAGCCCAAACTGCCTTGTAAAAAGTAAATAAACAGTGCTCTAAGTCCCGCCTGAGTGCCCGGTGAATAGCACCATAATAATACATTTGGCTCTATACGAAACTCGTGGAACCATTAATTTGTTATCGTCACACTTAAACAGGACAACGTATTACCATAACAGTCTGCGATTAATGTTAGTGTAATGCTTCCGATAGCTCTTGCCCAGTTTCATGAAAAAAAAAGAGGATTTCAATGAAGATAGAATTTGACTATTACGTCTAAGTGACACCATTGAAGTCAACAGCAGTGGCAAATGCAAGAAACCATTTTAATAATGAATTCTTCAAGAAATTCAGACAAATTTCAAGACATCGTCAGTGACGAGATGTTATCTACTATCGATAACATCATCAACTGCGGGATGTTACACATAGTGGCAGTTTTCGGTGTGGTGGGTAACGTCCTGAACATTCTCATCCTCCATCATCAAGGTGTCCGAGACAGCACCAACATCATTCTGATGTCTCTGTCTGTGGTGGATCTGGCTTATGACATCATCACGCCCATCAGACGGGCGTCCTGCATCATCTCCAAGTTTGACCCGATACTTGCAAGAACGTATGAAGCATATCAGATGGCGTACATCGTTGTCTTCAATAGATATCTTGGACTTGTTTCATCAGCTCATATTCTTTTGATTTCTGTTGAAAGAACAATCGCTGTGTATTTTCCCTTCAAGATTTCTAGATTGTTTACACGGCGCAAGACTTCCGTGTTCATCGCCTTCGTCTATTCATTTTGGTTGCTATGTGTCGGCCCATTTTTCCCAACTTATACCGAAATCTGGGTTTTTGATTCCGAATCTCAAAACTGGATGGCGACAACGACATTTTCAGATATTGTCCAGAAGAATTATGAGTTCTTTTCATTTCTGAACTTTTTCGTGGCTTTTCTGCGTGGCCCCGTCTCTGTGTTTCTGATACTTCTGACGTCGTTAGCAATTGGCTACAAGCTGTTCACAGCTGGCAGAAAAAGGATCGATATGGTATCATCAGTGCAGAAGTCGGTGTCATTTGATGTCCGTGTCGTGAAAATGTTGATGGCTGTTTCTTTAGCTTATCTAACCATAGGCATTCCAGTGTTGATCCCTACCATCTACTATTATGTAGAACCAAGCTTTGCAAATAACGGAGGGAAAGTTACGAATAATTACCAAGTGACAGAAATTTTCACAGACTTTTTGTACGTTGTTAACGCCTC
Organism: Onchidella celtica; assembly: GCA_963931925.1. NCBI lineage: Eukaryota > Metazoa > Mollusca > Gastropoda > Systellommatophora > Onchidiidae > Onchidella > Onchidella celtica. The sequence continues at coordinate 20,515,556 of OZ007569.1, forward strand.
CATTAACTTCTTAATCTATGTGTCCATGTCCACCAAGTTTTCTAAGACTTACAGAGTTCTAATTCAAGAGTGGGAAAAGCGATTTATGTGTTCACATTAACGAATAATTATCGATCGTGGGTGCCAAAGCTATAACGAAGGACTTTTGTCATTAATCAGCCAAGGGAATTTTATTGGTTTCTCAATGAAACTAGTGGGACAATCTGTAAATGCGTTTAACCTTTTCACATCGCACCGCACCTTTCGAGTGCAGACTGTTTTACAACACATCGATACACTAGTCGCCCGAGAGGTATGGCCACTGGCACACCTGTTCGCGACAATCCGCAACACCTGGGATAAGACGCGGTTCCATAGCACATATATTTTTTGTTTATGTTTTTTTTTTGTGTTTGTAAACATACAATCGTCAGTATTCATCTCTGAATAAACTTTCCATTGATACCAAATATATATCTAGCTTTATGAGAAGATTTTGTATGAACTTTCAAAAACACCTCTCAAAATAGTGCCTACATAGGCAATAGGCACTGTAAATAAGTAATGTATAGTGCATATGCGAAAGCCGTGATTCCCGCGATGCGAAAAGATTAAGTGAACCACATATTTCTGCCCTAGCACAGAAAAAAAAACACATGCGCCAATCTAGGTCAAATTCACATTTTAGCATTATTTTATAGAGTGAAATGCTCTCTATCTTTCTCACTGGGTTATGATTTTGCACGACTAATGGTTTCTTTTGATCACAAAATGGGAATTTAATAAAGAATTAAACTGGGCACAACAAGAATTGAATTATTTTTTTTTTGTTTGCTCTGTTGCGAATTCTTCAAAAATTAAGTTTTGGCTCAGTATAGTAAATTTGGTGTTTTTCTATAATAGTGCAGAATGTGGCATCCCTTTATATTATTTGTCCCATGCATTGAATTGACAGAAGTAGAAAGAAGTTCTATACTGTACACCAGGGGTGGCCAAATTTGCTCAATGACAGAGCCACATGCGATAAAATTCAGATGCTCGACAGCCACAAGATAGGAACAAAATGTACACGCACTTTTTCATTGATACGTACACATTTTGTTTCAAAAATTTTATATAAATATTAAGAAATACACACGTGCAACATATATTACTCATGTACACAGTTTTTAAATGCTTAGTCTGTCTTAGTTTCAGTAACCACAAAGTACACATTTATACCGAAATTTTCAAAATCTTAACTGACGATTGTTTTAACTATACTGAACGTATTAAATACGCTAATGAACTAGCGGAACATATTTCTACGAGCCGCATATTGAAGGCCAAAGAGCCTCAGTTTGGCCACCCATGTTATAATATACAATGTCGTCCAAAAGGCCCCTTTGTCGTGATAAATAAAACAAGGGCCGCATGGTAAGCTATCGTATCTCGGACTTTACAATTTTTTTCGGAGAAGCAAAAGGTTAAACAACTTTCTTTATCACACGTGATACCTACGATGAAAACTAACAATGCTACTTCACCCCTAGTGTTCAGAAGTTAACCTCCAACTTATAACACAACCTTCGAGCTGTCAGAGCTACAAGAACGCCAAGTATCTGAATTTTTTAAAAAGAAGTCGAGTTACGATAGTTTACCATGCCGCTATCGAAATGTCTGTGGAGTTTGAGTTTGTTTGAGTTTGAGTCTGGGTTTTACTGCATGTCAGCACAATAATGGCCACTTTGCGCCTTTCACGGTCTAATTTGGGTAACTGTCTTTATTTATATTTCGTATTCAGAGATTTTAAGTTTAACAATAGAAATAAATACATTCATATAATTCTGTCACATTGGTAAAATTCTCAAGATTTGTTTCGTATGATCGGAAGCGTTTGGTAAGTGAATATATAACTTTTTAAAAATCAAGTCGTAGAGCTTTAGCCTCTCAGAAAGGACAGGATGCGTTGCGCGTCCACGTTAGAAAATAATTCTTTCATACAGGCGTAATGCTAATAATGGATCCCAGGCATAATGCCTTCTTTGCATATGTAGTGTGCACATGTGGGCCTAAAATTCAGAATACGAAGAAGCTGTGTGAAAGAAAAAAAGCCTCATGTCATTATTTTCATTTACCGTCTTCGTAAGGCCGGTGGCGCCCTGACTTACATTTGTTTTGTCTCCAGTTCAATGTGAGGTGTGAACTATAGATGTAAATGGGATCGGGCACTGGCAAGTTTGTATCATTAGTTCGCGGGGCGTCAGAACTGTCGTGAATCAGCCGGGGGAAAGATGAGGCTTCGCGCACTGAGTGACAAAACAGAGGAAAAACAGACTCGACTTAGTGCGCCACCAGCATAACGCCCCCGGCTCACAAAGTCAAGACTGGTTTTTGCCTCGGTTTTGTGGCCTGTGAAGTTAAACAAGGCCTTGCACACTAGTGAGACTGAAACAAATCTGCCTAGTTAATTGGGGACATGGTGGGCTAGAGGCAAGGTGCACACCTCTCATGCCGAGGGTACCGGGTTCGAATCCTGGTCGGTGCAAGCATGTTGGAATTTAGGGATTTTCCTCATATTTTCCTGTCCCTGATCCTATGGTAGGTAGGACTGAGCACCTAGTCTTCTCAGTTAAGGACGAAAACCTCGGAGGGCAGTGTGCACGTTGCACACGTTAAAGATGTCCTGGCAATTGGAAATCGAGAAGAGCAGGCTGAAAAGACCCCCTGCCGGAGCAAAATTAAATAAAATTTATCCCTACCAACCCACCCCCCCCCCCCAAATGAATAAACAAACCCGCCAACTGTGGTGACGACGTGTCTACTCCAGTTGTAACTGGGCTACAATGACACTAAGGCCAATTAGGGATTAAAGAAGTACAGTATACAGTAAATATATACATAATAATAGATTCAAAGGAAGTTCAAAATCTGATTCAAAACAGGCGTAAAAACAGACTTGACTCAGTGCCCTGCTGGCCCAACTATATTTTGCAAAATATGTAAACATAGACAGTTATTTCTGCCATCAAATCCAATATACCGCAACCTTAGTTTTTGTTTGTACTATCTCCATTTTCTGGACAAAAAACAACAACAAAAAAAACCAAACAAATAAACCGGAGATCTTTTAGTACGTAGAAGAGGTTTCACAAATGCACACTTTGACACTTCAAAATGTGTACTGGCACTTATCAAACCGTTTCAAAGTTCCGATTCATTCCACCCGACTCATCATCATAATAACTAAAGCCGCGACAAAAATTGGCCAAAAGGAAAAGTTGTATGTAGCAAAGTCCATCTTGTTTTTCTGTTTTTTTTTCCTTACCAAAATTTTGAGATCCTTTTGTTTGCATTTCATTGAATCGTTTGATATTATTCCTTACGTGAGGCTTTGCTACATACAACTTGTTCTTTTTGCTAATTTTTTACTTTGCTTTAAGCCTCGCTGCGACCCCACAGTTTCTCTATGGTTTTTGTAACTAGAGCTACAGACGCTGAACATCGAATTTCTCAACTGTGCAAAAATTGGAGTTGGAACAAACAAGAACTAAGGTCGAGCTGTTGCAAAGACAAGGCAGAGAGAAACTGAAAAATATCGGGAAAAAACAAAAGACTGGATGCAAACTAACAACTTATTGATCCATTTATTGTTTGTCCTTGTAAACTGGCAAATTACCAATGAGGTAATCTCGACTAGTCCAACCTATTTTAATTAACTCACGATGTTCTATTCTAAAGATATTCTGATCTGATCGCCTCAAATTACTTTGTATTTTGCGCACTACATTCTCTGCTAGCAACGTCTAAATCAAAGCGTTCGACACTTGTTATTGGATCTGGTAGGCAGTTTATTTATCTAAAACTATTATTTATTAGGATGCTCAGGTGTTATCTATACCAAACAATAGGGAGTTGCAAAACTTACGCTCAGAATTCGAAATAACCTGAAAACCTAGAAACATGTGATTTTCACCTAAATTCAATGGAGAAAAAAGAAATAAAAAGACCATCGTTTGCGGTGGACGAATGAAATTATGACACTGATTCATTTTCAAGTTCTTTTTTAGCGGGAACAATATTTTCGAAGCCAGCTCTACCTTTTCCACGAAGTCAAAATGCGGCAAAATGACAAAAAGTTGTATGTAGTAAAACCTCGCATAAGAAATAGTACAGAAAAGATACTATAAAACGCAAAAGAAAAGGAAAGACACGTCAAGTTATCAGTGCACAGCCTCTTCATCAGGAAAAAGATTGCAACAGGATAGAAAATCAAATAAACAAATACAGACATCAAATAAATTAAAAAAATTGTAGAACATTAACAACTAATGCGTGGACCTAAGTCCTTATCGTCTGCGAGTCCCAAACTTGGATTCTCAGAGCTGAGCTGAGTTATGTTTTTATGCATGTGCGCATGAGTGGATTGTACTGTTTTTCTCCCCGTATAGTGCATGGAGCTTCCAGGAAAAGCGTGATGTATAAATCTACTTTATTTTTTATTAAAATTATTACTGAAATACAAGTTTTCTAAGACTTCAGAGCACAGCATTTCAGTACATTAGTCTAAAATCATAATTTTATATCACACTTTCTCTACCGAAATCCGGCAATGAAAACGTATATTTTCCTCCAATTTCATATTATTGAAACTAATTTTGTCAAGCAAACAGGTACAGAACATCACCACAGCCAGAGTATTTGGGGAAACAATTGCAGTATGTCATGGACAAATGTTAAGTTTCCCTTCCCTAAATTTCGACTGAAGAACATAGAAAAACGTGGTAGAGTAACATTTGTTGTGTAGCAATTAAGAAAGTATACAATCTTGAAATGCACAATATTAAATAAACAATTTTAAGGCACCATTTGCACACAAATAAAGATTAGATATTATGAGACCTGATTTGATACCTCAGTGTCCAATATCAAAGTTCAAATTACAGTGGTAGGGTAAATTTACCATTTATTTACGGGAGATTATTATCTAACCCCTATATGCCAGCATGTACATTACATTTTGTTATTTGAATTTGAAGATGCACACGACAGATCAGTCATAGAAACACAAATTACAGATACTTTACTTCAACGATTATAACATGATTCCATTTAATTACAATTTCTTTATCATTACCAAGCCCAATATCACTGGTTCAACAATATATTGAAAACTAATACATATGATTATCATGTAAGTGAAAACTATTAGGATATAGGATTTAATTAACATCGCAGAAAAGACACTTACACTGTTTTCCATTGTTACAAAATCTACTAAAGATGGAAAAACCTGTACATAAACGATGCTGGACATTACATAATTTCAGGTGTTCAATTAAAGCTTGGTGAATTTCTCAAAATAAAAAAAAATGCATGCGTTTTTAAAACTGAACTGTTCTGCTTTCCATCAACCTGAAATCAATTCCGTGTGATGAGAGGAAAGCAGAGTCTTCTTTAATCTGTTTCATTCATGGCATAAATTAATGTGTTACCATTTTTCTCTTTGTTGTTAAAAAAATTGATGCTCTGTTTGAAGGCACTGCTACTTTTTTCCTCCTCTTTGGGCATGTGATCAGAAGCTGTAAGACTGAAACAGTGTGACTTCGTGACATTTCGTCACCGTCTTAGAAAACAAACTGTAATGCAACTTTGACCATGAAGCTGGTATGATGTTACTTAAGCAGCAACGGTAAGATACCAACTTAATCATGAATTTTTCAACATCATCAACCAGTTTTCAAGATACCGTCGATGATGAGACATTATCGATTATCAACACTGTTATCAACTGTGTGCTGTTACAGGTAGTTGCAGTTTTCGGTGTGGTGGGTAACGTCCTGAACATTCTCATCCTCCATCATCAAGGTGTCCGAGACAGCACCAACATCATTCTGATGTCTCTGTCGGCGGTGGACTTGGCTTATGATATCATTACACCCATCAGCAGGGCGTCTTGCATCATTTCTAAGTTTGACCCAATACTGGCGATAACATATACCACGCATCAAATGGTATACGTCGTGTTTCTTAACAGATACCTTGGATTTGTATCATCGACTCATATTGTTTTAATTTCCATTGAAAGAACAATCGCTGTGTATTTCCCGTTCAAGGTCTCCAGAATATTTACTCATCGCACCACACCAGTGTACATTGTGGCCATTTATTTGATTTGGATCTGTTGCGCCGCTCCGTTGTTACCAACCTACAATGCCGTCTGGGATTTTGACTCTGAATCTAAAAGATGGGTGGCAAAACCGACATTTTCAGAGTTTGTCATGAAAAATTATGAATTCATTTCATTCTTTAACTTTTTCGTGTCAGTTTTACGAGGTCCCATCTCCGTATTTCTAATAACAGTGACGTCATTGGCTATTGGTTACAAACTCTTCACAGCTGGACAGAAAAGAGTCACCATGACCTCTTCAAAACAGAAATCGGTGACATTTGATGTTAGAGTTGTGAAAATGTTGATGGTTGTATCTCTAGCGTATCTAGCTGTAGGTATTCCAGTATTGATCCCCACCATCTACTATTATGTAAAACCAAGCTTTGCAAATAATGATGGGAGAGTGACAAATATTTTTCAAGTGACAGAAATTTTCACAGACTTTTTGTACGTTGTCAACGCTTCCATTAACTTTTTAATCTATGTGTCCATGTCCACTAAATTCTCCAAAACCTATGCAATTTTGACACTCGCATGGAAACGAAAATTCAGATGTTAACGCTAAAAGAGAGATTTACAAGTATAAGCTCGTTCAGTAAATCTACCCTTGTCTAGTGTCCGTTCATGTCCACGTGAATGATTATCAGACTATCGGGCAGACAGAAATACGAGCGCAAACTGAAGAGAAAATTCTGAGTTTACAGAGGCTGCTGACTGCTACTGTGGCAACCCAAGAGGAAAAAAAGGAGCTAAAACGATAAGAGATAAACACAGTTTAAAGTATATACACGATGATCTGCTAGACTAAGATTAATGGAGCAGCAAGTCTCTTTTTGGTCTATCTTGAGTCAGTGTGCGAGGTCTCTATTTCCACTGGTTGACTCAAGACTGTTTTGACACACCCGACCTAGTGAAAAAGACTAGTCTTATTTCAGTGTCTCCAGTGCACCAAGTCCTGTTTAACCTCCATAGTTTACATCTCACATTACAACCGAGACAAGACAGACTGGACTCAGTCCACCAGCAGCCTTAGAGCTAGAGTCGCCGCATCTTGATGTGACGCACATTTGCAGTGACGCCGAGGGAAAACAGATTACTGTGGGCACTTGCACCACGGCATTATTTGCAAAGCGACTATGCTCATATCAGATGTACTTTTGAAATTTTGTGTAAGAATACCTGAGGAATGTAAACTAGATAAACCAATTGGTTTAGTCAAAACTAAAGCTGCTTTTCAAATACAATGAAAAAACAACAAACAATTGTTTTACTGAGACATCGAACAGGAACCATTCTTTGACTTACAAACATTAAACATGGATTAACTCTTTGTGTGCCAATCACTGATATGTCGGTTATTCCACTGGTCACATTTGTGCCAATGACTGATGTATCGGTGCACAAGAATGCAAGGCTATTTTGTATCTGGGAGAAAGAAAGTCGACTTTCTGCTAATATATGCTCTAGTTAGTCTTCATTCATCTCCCCCACTATTTTCTTCCTGTTTTGGCAAAGTTTGAAAGATTCATGGCACACAAAAAGTTAAGGTGTTTGTGTTCACACCATCTCTTTAATTCTATCATCTTGCAAAAACATTGTGAGATCCATGCATGTGGAACATTTCGAGATAAAGGAACATTGTATGTAATATCATAATGTCAGGAAATGTGGAAATGGGTCACATTATACCTTTTTTTTTCACTGACACTGTAGGTATCATTTACTTAGTGATAATAACAAAAAACATGTCTAGATATGAAGACAATAGATGGAGAAAAACATGTAATGACTGCCAACTAAGAACTAGGAAGATCCAAAGTATGACCAGCAAGAGGATGGCAGGATGACATCCGAAAGCATGACGGCATAAAATGGCAGAGACAGGCAGAGAGCAGAACTAGATGGAAGAAGTCTGCGGAGGGGTGCATCTTGCATTGGACGAACAACGTCAAGAAGAATAAGGACAACAATATTAAACAATAAACTGAAAGCTAACCCTATGGGTAATATCGTTTGTAGCTTTCTCACTCTCTCGCGTGTATGTGTTTATAAATAACAAGGCAAACGTTGAACGCACACAAGAATGTAAAGGCCATGGAATGACGAGAATGTGGTTGTAGTTTATGTTGGCTCTGCCCAAGCTTTTCTGTTTGTTTGTTTGGCCATGGCCCACACTATTAAAACGCTCTGAAATGTCGCTTTTGTCCATGGTTTAACAAGCCTCATGTCTTTGTGCATGCGTCTGTTAGATAGATAGATTCGTGTTACTTGAATCCTTTCCCTCTTGTGCATTCGTCGTAGTGAAACAATGTCGTCTTTGCAGCGTTCACTGGTTTTACGTCTTTCTGGGGGAACTGAATAGAACCAATTTAATTGTTAATTTCTGTTTCCATTTTGATATGCTCAGAACTGTCGTACGGTTGAACACTGGAACAGTCACGCTTGAAGTGTAGTGTGTCAAGTCTGTTTTGCGGCTCATTTGCTTCATTGCTCGAGGTTTCGCTTTCCACCAGCTGACTCAAGATAGATTTAACATGCCAAAACTAATGAGAAAGACTTGTTTCCGTTTAGCCAGTGCGCTAGGTCTTATTTAACTCCAAAGTCCACAGAATCTGACAATAAACCCGATAGAAAACAGATTTAACTCAGTGGACTACAAGTCTAAGTGTCAGATTTTATAATCTCATCTTTGTTCTATCTCCATTTTCTGAAGAACTGGAGATCTTTTAGTGTTTAGAAGAGGTATAACAAATGCCCACTTTGAAATTTGATTGAAAGGAATTGTGACACTTATCTAGCTGTTTCACAATTCCGATTTATTCCAAATCCTTATCATAATACTGAAGCGACAAACTTTTAACTTAGAATTTCTCAGTTGTACAGTGGAGCTGGAACAAACAAAAACTATGGTCGCCATCTCAGTACCAGATAAAACTGCCAAAGATACTGTCACGTACAAAGAGAAAGCGACTGATGAAATAACGATATAGATAATAGTTTTACAAGGAGTTTCATGTACAAACCTTTCACATCTTCTTCCCATGCGGCTCGAGATCTGAAGTGACGACAGATGACCTACCTCTCGCAAGGGTTTGTGAGTATACTTTTCACGCCTAGCATACCGAACGTCAAGCGGGAGCAGCCATATTTCTCTCACCACATCTCTCCGTCATATGACAAATAGTTTTTAGATTGTCCGCGAGCAAGCGAATAGCTGCCCATGTAACGTGAGAAAGGTGGTAGCCAACAGTGGTGACTTCTGTGAGATTCACTTCACTGGTCACAAAGATTTCCTCTCCCGCCGGGATTTAGAACACAGATTTACATGCCTGTGATATGACGCATTACACGGATGTGAATGTTGGACAATGAACAAAGAAATAGAGAGGAAACTAGAAGCAGCAGAAATGTGGTTTATTAGAAGAATATTGAGAATATCATGGATGGATAAAAAATCAAATGACTCAGTCCTGAGAGACTCTAATCTGAAAAGATCATTAATTAAAACAATAAGACAGAGGCAACTAAAATTTCTAAGACACATCTGTCGCCTCAGGAGCCTCGAACATCTAGCAGTCACAGGGATGATCGAAGGCTGGAAAAGCGGGGGCAGACAGAAAAAAACGTTCACTTAAAGTTTAAATTCATGGACAAGAAATAAACGTCACAACAACAACAACTCCTTCTTGAGGTTGGCTGATGACAGATCCGAGTGGAGAGCCATGGTCTTCAATGTCTGTTCCAGACACGGCAACTGATGATGATAGATAGTCATGGACACGGGAGTAGAAATAGAGTTGATGATGTCTTGAAACACAGACACTCTATTTGTGTCTCTGGAGTGGCAAATGTTAATAAATTCAAAAATGAGTAAATTTTTTTTGTTGGTTTTTATGCTTTCATTGTCATAGTGTGTGTGTGTGTGTGTGTGTGTGCGTATGTGTGAGTGCGTTTGTGTTTGCTGTGTTGGTTTTTGTTTAATCTGAACTGACCTAACTTTGTCCACGACCATGAGCCAAAAGATGAGCACAACTGTGAGAACTTCAGGAGGACTGCTGCAGCTGGAAGTCTACAAAATATGCGAGGTAAAGAATGTACTTTATCATTGTTATTCTTATTCAGAATTTCCCGTCCAAATCGCTTTGTACCCCAAGCGCTTTTATTGATAGGACTGTTAAACTAACGATAGTATAATTTTCAGCATGCCTAATGGTTATTATTGGAGCAATGCTTATATCACTAACAAATTAAAAAATAAAAAATTATGCTTTGTTTAGGGAACCGACATTTGGAAGCAAGGGACTAATGGTAAATAAAAGAGTTCAGTGTAGTACTTGAGTGCCGTGAATGTAAGCCACGTTCCTAATATGATAAAGCCTGTCATTATTCTTCTCCACCCCCCCCCCCCCTTCCAGGCCGAAAGCGTCTTGGAGACTGATCTCTATATACTGAATTTAGATGGTTGAGTTAATCACATAATCGTTGGCCCACCCTGTAAACAAACAACTTAATATGAAAGTGTACCATAATATGTTTTTATGATAAGTATACCGCTGTGCAGCATCTGAGAGGACAAAGCCTGACTAACAGACATGATTTAAGACCTCAAGTTTTTATTGCAGGGTGCCTGAGGTAAAATTACAGAGGCCTGGGAGGTTTAAATACTCATCTACTTGGGATTATCATCATTTTGTAAGCATTCATTATGATCTCTGCAGATTACCCGAAAACACCTTCATATTATAAATTATATAATTTTTAAGACGATTTCACTAAGTTCCTAGCAATCGCCAATTGTATTTTTAAAAAAACAACAGCTACGGCAATATAATATAAAGGTAAATAAAATTTAATGAAGACTTACATTTGTATTTATGCAATGATATCAGATGCAATTATTTATCGGACGCTTCACGGATAAATACACCAGCCTCGCTCTTGATGGGGATGGAAATGTACTGGACATCCCTGCTATGCAAAGATCCAGCGTTTAGTTCACTATCAAAATGCCCGGGGCAGGTTGAGTAACAGTTCTATCAGTACTTACAGATAAGATGCTGATGCATTTTTGGATGTTGTTCTGAAGCGTAAGACGCAACGCGGCTAGCATAGACGGTGCCAACTAGAAAATCAGGTGTACTTGCCTTTCCTGTGTTGGGGTCTTTATTTTTGGAGGGTCTCTGCCCCTGGCATTTGTACGTATCTATTGTTGTTGGGGTGGTAGGGATTAAGTTTATTAATTTTGACCGAGCTCAGGGTTTCACGAGGTTAGTTTTCAAAAATAATATTTTCAACAGGACACCCATTTTGGTAGATGTTAATTAATAATAAATTAAGATAAGAAAAACAACAACTAAACAACAACAACAACCACAAACAACAAAAATAAAAAATGGCAGTCAGACCTTCTGAAGAAAATACCTAGCAGTCCTACTTTTTCTCAGTTATTTAGAGTATTTCTTAAGCAAAAATGTAGTGGAAGGTAAGAGATAAGACGCATTAACCTCTGTCGGATATAATTATGTAATTTAATTCTTTTTGTTGGATAATTTCAGAGAAACGGATTGAGTCGGGCATTTGGAACTGTAAGGATGCAGACTGAATATTCTGCATGATCTCAGGTCTAAAGAAAAGTAAAAAAAGGTGTTATCATCTTCATTATCACCATCAACATACAGTCATGAATTCAACAACATTAGTTGCACAGATCGACAACTTGGTCAACGATGAGACATTATCGATTATCGACACCATCATCAACTGTGTGTTGCTACAAATAGTTGCAGTTTTCGGTGTGGTGGGTAACGTCCTGAACATTCTCATCCTCCATCATCAAGGTGTCCGAGACAGCACCAACATCATTTTGATGTCTCTGTCTGTAGTGGATCTTACTTATGACATCATCACTCCCATCAGGCGAGCGTCTTGCATCATCTCCAAGTTTGACTCTGTTCTGGCAGTAACGTACGACACATATCAGATGGTGTACGTCATTTTCTTCAACAGATATCTGGGCTTTGTATCATCAGCTCATATTGTTTTAATTTCCATTGAAAGAACAATCGCTGTGTATTTTCCTTTCAAAATTTCCAGACTATTTACTTCTAACATCACATCAATATGTATTATGCTTATCTATTTTGCATGGTTCGCATGTTTTGGACCATACTTTCTTGTGTATTGTTTAACCTGGACTTATAACTCGGAATATCAGAGCTGGGTGGCTGTGCCCATGCAGTCAAGGTTCTTCACTGACAATTCGGAGAAACTTTTACTCACCAACTTCTTGTTCGGGGTCATACGTGGTCCGGTTTCTGTATTCGTCATAACTATGACGTCGCTGGCCATTGGTTACAAACTCTTCACAGCTGGACGGAAACGGATGGCCATGACGTCATCATCGCTCAAATTTGACGTCAGGGTAGTGAAAATGTTAATGGCCGTGTCTTTAGCGTATCTAGCAATAGGCATCCCAGTACTGATCCCTACTATCTACTATTATGTGGAGCCAAGTTTTTATAGCAACGGAGGAAAAATTACCAATATTTTTCAAGTAACGGAAATTTTCACAGACTTTTTGCACGTTATTAACGCCTCAGTCAATTTTCTAATCTATGTATCTATGTCCAAAAAGTTCTCCAAAACATATGCAGTTCTGGTACAGAAATGGAAAAAACCAGTCAGATGTTTACATTGAACTTGTAAAACAATCCCACTTACCGCTGATGACATTCCATACTGCCCAATCCGGGAGTGACGGACAGGTTGACAGATAGATAGATAGATAGATAGATAGATAGATAGATAGATAGATAGATAAATAGATAGATAGATTGATAGATAGATAGATAGATAGATAGATAGATAGATAGATAGATAGATAGATAGATAGATAGATAGATAGATAGATAGATAGATAGATAGATAGATAGATAGATAGATAGATAAATAGATAGATAGATTGATAGATAGATAGATAGATAGATAGATAGATAGACGGCAATACAGGCAGACAGATAGATAGATAAATAAGTAGATAGATCAGGAAGACCTCGAAGTAGGCAGAGTGAAGAGAATGCCGAAACTGTCCCTGGGGTGTTTCTTCAGAGCCAAGGAAAGCCCATTCGGTGAGCAGCTTCGGAGCTGAACATCAGCGCGCCATGTATGCAATTGATTTTACAGTGTGATCTCAAGCTGTATGCGTACAAGATCCAAATGGGCCAGGAGCCGGAACCCCAAGAGTATGGTTGCCGGGTGGAGATGCATGAGAGACTGCTGCATTACTACAAAAGAGTCCCATTGATCTTAGAGCACATGTGCTTCAGGGACGAAGCTCTTACACCATGCGATTTCTTTTCGTGAGGCTACATTAAGAGCAAAGTGTACGGCGCCAGGCCGTGAAACCTCCCCACATTATAAGCACGTATCGGGAATTCGCGTGCTTCTGTTACTCCGGAAATGTTGTCCAATGTCAGCCAAGAGTGCTTAAAATGGTGGATCGTTTATTTCGAGATAGGTGGTGCCCAAGTTGAAGTGAATCCAAGACTTTCTTGTTGACTTGTGAAGCCAGGTTAAATGCCACCAAAATTCTCATGGGTCGTAGACTCAGCAACCAAACTGACATTTGGTCCTTCTTGTATTTCAGGTGTGATTAATTTTTAAAAAAACAATGACGGACTTTGGAAACACCCTGTAGTTTTACGTATCTCAGATTTACACAAACGTCAGACCATTGATGTTACTTGTTAGGCATGAACAGGTTCTACTCATCATAATACTACTTTAGAGAACTGGTGAACTGAACAACTGGCCCGTTGGCCCGATATTTTGTGCACTTCAGCCTGGTGCGAGACATTAGAGTTTCGAACCCCTTTAGAGATAACATCCAGCAGAACCAATTTCTAGCAATGGTTTTGAATACTCACACAAGGGCGGCCTGATAGATCCCTAAGCCTCGTCACGAGTGTACTCTCATCCCAGTTATCATCCCTACGTCAATCCCATGTAAATTTGTATATGGTATCTGCAATGTTGGTGGTAGAGTTACTATTCGAGCGCACTACCTACACCAAACCGACGGCAGTGGTCTTACGTCGGAACGATATCATTCCTATGAGCTAATACGTCAATCCTGCATAGTCGGATTGACATAGAAATTGCTGGCTTGGACTGTACTAAAACTCCCATATAACACACAAATTACTGACCAGTGATCAGAATTAAACAACGCCGTGTAGGTTTAAGACACAGGGACGCAGCTTGGGAGTAATCTCCATTTATGGAGATAAACTCGTTGTCATAAGCCGCTCTGTGAGGTTCATCCTAAAAAGGCCCATTTCAAACGGTAAATTTTTTTTTTACAATACTCGTGATTTGGCATTTAAGCATATTTTTAAAGGTCCTAATATCACTGGTATCCATATCATAGGTCACCGTCTTTCAAAGAGGGCAATAGAGAACTCTTGTTCTCTGAAAGAAAGCAGCTGAGAGTAAATCAATTAAGGGACAAGCAGAAAATTGATAGCCTTCATTCCAGGCACATCTGAGGAGAATTTGGCTTAAAATGCACTTGATGGCACTGTGAATAAATACAGTTTTGTATTCTTCAGCTGGAAATTTTGTATTTGATTGAACCTTGTGTTTGATGTCGAAGAACATCAAAGAAAGGAATATCTGTTGTGGTTTTAACTTGACTATTATTTTGTATGTCCTCTCCTTTCATTTATGTTGAAACAATCCCGCACCAGCTGTACTCTTTGAAGATGCCTTGCTGAGCACATGCCTTTGAGTATTAGTGTAACATGTTCGTTTTGAGTACTGGCATTTCCATGTAATGAACGTGTTCCTAGTGTTGACCTGATCTGTCGTCCTTCAATTTCTGCATTCATGTGAGAACGCGGAAAGGTGGCGAGGCCGCAATCAAGAAACACTGTCATTCCTGTATTGATTTCGTAACTACTTTAGATGGCAAATCCTACATTTGGACGAATGAACATCACAGAAAAGAACTATTGCCATGAACAATGTTCGAAACTTGATGACAGATCTTTAATAATAACATGTGTTATTGTTATAGCGCCGACCATAAAGCTGGGTCTATGCATAGAGCTCAAGTGTTGTGAGCATAAAGACCCACATATCTCTGGGCTTGGATCTGGTCGAAACATAACAAATAGCATTACAAATATGGGTGGTAAATTTGAGGATCTCTCAGTCTGGAACATTCGTCCATAAATTATGATTCTGTAACAGGAGGAAACAGCTCTGATTCGCTAAGTATGAGAATCATCGCACTTATTATGAAAGACAAGACATATAACGATAATCGTATTTGATGAATTCGTGATTATACTTTATTTGTGAAGACTTTTCGTCTTGTTGATGAGATTAGCAAGTTGAAATAAAGCAATTTTATATTTTCAGTAAAATTATAGTAGTAAATGGCGTAATGGAAATAAATTATACAGCACATATAATTTTAAACTGAGGATGGCGGTTTATATATTCTAAAAGCTGGACGTTCCAGTGAATTTAATACGTGTCTGGCAATTGAAGACAGTTTTATCAAGATCAACATTTTTATACTCAATACAGAAAGTATGCAGACTGTGTGTCAAACGGTGTCTATTTCAGCTCAAGAACTGAACAGATGTCGACAGACCTAATACAAAAATGTCCAGAGAAATTAGATAGCAAACTTTAATAGTCAGTGCCTCAGCTCATGTATTTTAATCTATTTTGATGGCCACTACCAGCAGGGGAAAAAAATCAAACAAATGATGAAAACGATGAACTGATCTGTTATTAAATGAAAATTAAACCCGAGGTGGCGAGTGCGAGCAAGGAAGAAATGCTACAGTATAGAAACTTAATCATGCCTGGATACTACCTTTATTTTGCTTTCCTGGATACGTCTACAACTGTTATAATCAGACTGAGAATAGTAATTGTGTTTTTTTGGTTCAAGGAGTTCAGGATAGTGTTGGCAGTGGCAACAGTTAAATTACATTTATTTGAAATCACGGCATGTTTTATGTTCATGGGAATTTAAGTAGCTGTTAAAAAAAATCCTAGATTGAATTAAATTCTTGGCGTAACACAATAAGACTCAGTAGTTTGGGGAAATGTGGCCGTTTAACCCATGGGCCCTTCGCCCCATCAATAACACTTAATTCACATTTTATCTGAATGATTCGTAGATTTCTGTTTCCTACATTCGGTTGTACAACATTTTTGCCGTTAGTCTGAGAATCAGTGCGCACTAGTTGGTCAGTTTCAAACTTTAGTATGACGCGATCTGACGCTACTTTCATTGGATACAGGATTCATTGCTGCCATAATACTATCATAATTCTTGAATAATTGTATAAGGCAGACATACTTTAGTCCACGATATCTATGATATTAGTAGTCAAAATGAGAAGCTGTCTTTGACATAGCATTGGCTGTTATGTGTATTACGTGTAAAAGTATGAAAAGCCACCTTAATCAGAAAGTTAAGATAATACTGTGTACCACCCAAAAGAAGAAAGATTCAGTTATTTGAATTCCATTCTACTTTCTAAGCGACGGTCGTTTCTTCAAAGTAAGACCATATTACCAGATATTGGATCTGAAGCAGAAAAGTCAATTTGTTCTGGGCAGTCGATGTATCAATGCACAGTGAACAGATTTTGAAACCGGGTACGTGGTAGACCAAGAGTGGCGTGCCAGGAAGTGGTGTGGACATCAACAGAGGTAGCATTAACACAATAGGAAATATGAATACAACATCGCCGCCAGGGGCCTTCAATGTCATCAGTGACGAACTCTTATCTACTACTGAGACCATCCTTAACTGTGTAGTTTTACACATCGTCGGGGTTTTTGGTCTGGTGGGAAATACCCTGAACATTCTCATCCTCCATCATCAAGGCGTCCGAGACAGCACCAATATCATTCTCATGTCTCTGTCTGTGGTGGACCTGGCTTATGACATCGTCATACCCGTTAAGCGCTTGTCCTGCATCATCTCCAAGTTCGACCCAATACTTGCCAAAACATACGATTCCTATCAAGCAGTCTACGTGAACCTTTGTGGTCTATATTTAGGCTATGTTTCATCAACACACATCGTTTTGATTTCCACTGAAAGAGCAGTCGCTGTGTATTTCCCTTTCAAGATTACCAGAATTTTTACACGTAAAGTCACTTGGTCATTTATTGTATTCACCTATTTGTTTTGGGCGGCTTGGTATAGCATATTTTTCCGTGCCCATGTATTGGTATGGGTTTTGGACGTTGAATCTCAAAGATGGGTGGCTGAAATCAAATACTCAGATCTTTTCCTGAAAATTTCCAACATCTCTATCAATATCAACACTTTCATGAGCATCCTGCGTGGTCCAGTTTTCATTTTTATCATCGTTGTGACGTCTCTGGCCATTGGCTACAAACTTTTCAAGGCTGGACAGAAACGAGCGACCATGACCTCATCAAAAATGTTCAACAGTAAAGTTGTGAAAATGTTGATGGTTGTTTCTTTAACGTACGTGGTCATAGCTATCCCAAGTTTGTTCTTCAATATTCTCTTTGAAGTACACCCAAACCTGGCTTACAACGGTGAGAGAGTTACAAACATGGCGAACTTAATGGAAGCATGTAATGACTTCCTATTCGTTGTCAACTCCTCCGTCAATTTTTTAATTTATGTCTCCATGTCCAAGAAGTTCTCAAGCACATACAAGATTTTGATTCACAAGTGGAAAAGGCGCTTCTTGTGCGAGCTCTAAATTGGAATTCGTCCTGAATTAAAAAAACAACTTTATAAGTATATTGCATTCCTCTTCTGGAGTAGACAAGCTGACGAGTTTGTGATGTGATCGTACAGCTAGATAGATAGATAGATAGATAGATAGATAGATAGGTAGATAGATAGATAGATAGATAGATTGATAGATAGATAGATAGATAGATAGATAGATAGATAGAAAGATAGATAGATTGATAGATAGATAGATAGATAGATAGACAGATAGACAGACAGACAGACAGACAGACAGGTAGGTAGGTAGGTAGATAGATAGATAGATAGATAGAAAGATAGATAGGTAGATAGATAGATAGATAGATAGATAGATAGATAGATAGATAGATAGATAGTTTGCTTGGATTGGTTAACCGTGATGATAACATGGAAACGTCGAGTATCTGGGAACAACAATTTAAAGGGAACATTTCACATTTTGAGGCCCACCTTGTGATGTAGCTCGAAGTCAAAACTGCAATGATGGTTAGTTTGACATCTGAACACTGTTTATTTTGTATGAGCGGAGAGCTAAATAAGGGACTGATTTTTCTTTAGAGTTATCTCAATAATGTAGTGAACGAGGTGGATTCCTGATGGTACAAGTACGAGTAGCTTATATTAAAGGAAGTGCAAACTGCTCACTAAACAAATATCTGAAGAAAACGATTGTTTTGAGCAATACCTCAGTAAGTATATGGCGCTGGTAGGAGCAGGTGTGTCTTGAAACCAGCTACTGTGGAATTAAGGTTTGGGTGTGTGGAAGAGATATATTAAGATTAACATGTACGGCCGGGAGCCCCGCTTTACAAAAAATAAAAAGTGAAAGCTTTGAAAGAATTGTGTTAGCTTTGTATATTTAAAATTTTTTGCAAGCTCAGCTGTTCGAATTTTGCCTTTTTTCGTTTTAAGCCTTTTTTCCCCCACGCATTTCTTTCGATCAGTTTTGGTCTTCTTGTTTGAGAACTATCGGGATATCATTAAATTTATTAAGTTTTTGATTTAGCAAATTCTATGTTATCGTGTTTATGTTATATTTACTTCCATTCTCAATGTTACAATTTCAGAATTATACATATTTTTGAGTCCTTAGATGGTGAAGATCACCATGGGTAACACGTTTGTCTACTGAAAAAACAAACAAACAAACAAAAAATTAAACTATGATTTGAATGAAAACTTCATTTCGAAGAAAAACCGTCAATGTTCACTTGGAGAAGAAATTTTGAGGTGGTAAACATTATTTTTTTTTTTTATTGTTATTAGCATGTTACTAAAAATACAAAATGTCTCTAGCCAGCTGCTCTGCCGAAATGCGATACGTACGACTAACGTCAAGTTTGCAAAACTGATGTGACATCGTTCCTACATAGATCCGCTAAGAAGTCGGTTTGATGTAGAGATTCCGCTCAGACGGTAATCCTACCAACCTTACAGAAAGCCTATACAAATTCGCGAAGACTTGACGTAGAGATGCTGGCTGGGTTTCCTCTGAATACAATCAGCATTTTGTCCAAGATGGCTGCCAAAGTGGTTGTTTGAATTCTCCAACACGATGAATTAGATTAGACTGTGTCTTGTAAAACTGGTACAAACATGCTCATGTATGTTTCATACATCAAAGGAATTAATCTATGCCTTTATACAGCAAAAAGTAAAAACATCCTTTCAGAGACGATTTTAAACCAACTGGACCAGTTACTTGCTCCCAATTGGGCCTAACGCCGAAGATGTCCCCTGCTAGGGCAATCTAGTCTACACACAACAACACACTGCAACCCACACCTAACACCACATTACCGGTTTTACAGAGAACAACAATGACTAGAATTATTTATTGGGCACCGCACCTCCTGAGGCCGGTGTATCCATTGGTATGTTGGAAGGAGACCAAAGCGACATGGCAGACATAATTGACCACAGTCAATACATTTACACATAATACAATTGCCGCACCTCCTCCTTTGAGTCCTCTTCCTGAAGAGGACACATCAGAGGAAATCATTGCCTCCATCGGCGAGCAATAAAATTTATGGACGAGATCGAACGATCAGGGCATGGCGAAAATGATGATAACTGTCAGGAATTCTTTTGTCCGTGATATAAGGCACGACTCAAGTTGATGGCCAGATATCATAAGTATTTAATGCAGAGTAATATGGCTGGTCCAGAAACTGTAATACAGTAGTTGCAAGTTAAAACACACATTAAGAAAGATCAAAATATGGCAAAGCGAAAATGTGTGCAGCAAAGCTTTTTATTATTATTTTGAGCAGTATTCTGACTTTGTCTTAAGCCTTGCTGCGACCCCACAGCTTTCCTGTGGTTTTTAAAATATTTCGTCACATTAAGTAATTCCTCAGATTGTACCATAATCTTGCTGTTGAGTGTTCCCCGACTACTATCGAGACACTCTGTCTTCGTAACGACACACACTGTTTGATATCACGCCCTCACTCACGTATCAGCTTTATTTAAACCACGCCCAACGAATTAATGTTCAGACACTGTAGCTCGGTTAATGCAGTGACCTACAGAGCCTTCCAAATTGTTCACTGTGTACCTCGTTAGTTCAGAGTCGGTATAAATCTAGTATCCAGAGAGGTAAACTTTATTTTCACCTAGCATTTAACTCACTGGCATGCTATACACATCTTAGGTATTTTGTAAGAACACGTCATCACTTGAAATAACATGTCATGGCACTTTAATAACGCTAGCCAGCCCGCACAAAATAAATCTTGTAAATTTTCCATGTACGAAACCCAACTGTACATCCAGATCTAAACTACATCAAAACGGCATTTGGATTCGATGCAATTACTTATAGAACTTACTGTTACACCACAGCTTCACGTAGAAATACACAGATTAATGTGATAACTTTGATTTTCGACCACCAATGTGTAATGCGACTTCAAGGACGGAATTTCAGATCGTGCTTTTTTTTTTTTTGTTATTATTATTCTACACGTCGAAAATGTGTCTCTATCTTTATAGCTCAAAAAATGTTAAACAAATAAAATTGAAGACTTTGTCCGAAATGAATGTGCGCACGTAACTTACGGCCAAAAAGTGAGACAGTACACAGCATTTCATAATTCTCTATCACGTGGTCGCAAAGTTTTAGGTGGCTAATTATTCATCTTCTAGTTCCATTATAGCAAAGATACTAGAATTGATAAGATGAGACAGCTAGTGCTTTCAGCGTGCACAGATTTCGCACCGCCACCTAGCGGCAAACGCGCGGAAGTTATGAAAAGTGTCGTATTTTACAATGCCAAATAGGTAAAATTATATTGAATTTTGTTCACTGTTCAGCTGTCACTCTTGGCTTTGATTGACGTCACTTATCGTGGAATTATAACCTCAATTGTTGTGGGAAAACTCTGGCTATTGTTTCTATCTTTTTGTTAGTACCAGTAGCACTGTCACAATTTTGCATTATAAATTTACCATTGTATCAAGCATTCTTTTCATGCTATGCATCATAGGCACAGCCCCCGATCAGTGCGCAAATTGTGTGCACGTTTTCTTTAGTGGCGCGAAGGAGACATTGTCTGATCTTATCGTTTCTAGTATCTTTGGTTATAGTAAGATATAAATATATCGGTACACAGTTATACCAAAATATACAACCTCTCCTGCAGGTGGCCACTTCAGCGATTGCTTACACTGTCACTGAATAGTAACAATAATACAAAGTAAAAAGCAGAAAAACACTTTGGTATGGACTGACATGGTGTCGTCCCTGGGATGTTACAGGCCCTGAAGATGACAGACTTGCAGATTATTATAAACCTACTACATTTATTCGCGAGTACTGACGAGCTACTATCCCATACCAGCATGAAGTGTTCATCTCAAATGAACATGCGTAATAGATCTGAACGCTGCAGAGGATTCCAGAAGGGGAGGGCGAGATACCGACTTCGAAATCTACTCCTGCTGTACTGACCTTCATCTCGCGACTCCGACACTGCAATGTAGTACTGGTACCGGTACCGACACTGCAATGTGGTACCGACACTGCAATGTGGTACCGACACTGCAATGTGGTACCGACACTATACCGGATCTCTGCCTTTTTTTCCTTTGTTTCATACTAATAACTCCATAAAAGTGTTACAGACATCGCTGCATAATGTGACACTTCTGTAGTTATTTATTCAATCGTTTGGTACTACGATTATGTAAACGTATGTCATGATGGTTTTAAGTAATAACTATTTAAAGAATATTTCTCCCTGCCCCAAACAATCGACACATCGCAGTACTGGTGTCCCACAATCTCGACAGGAGACAGTCAATTAATATCTGAAGTTCTTACTTCAGGAACTACAGGCCTGACATAATTTAAAATAACCTAGAAGATTGTCAGGCGATATTTATTCAAGAGAGCACAAACAGATATTTTTGTGAGTGAACCAAAGTCAAACCATTATCACTGTGATTTTTTTTTTTTTTCGAAAATCAGTACACTGACAATCTCCAAAGTTCCTTCTTACTGACATGTAATCTAAAATCTGAAAGCAAACATTAGTGTATAAATCTAATGAATTTTTGTCCTTACGAATGTAACAGCATATTTATTTTTTTTTTAATGAGTAATTGAGACATGATGTGACTTGAATTCCTCAGAACATTATTCTATAATGATAGTTAGAGGACACGGCCCAGACCCTAACTGCAATTTACTGGAATAACGTTGTGCCTTTCTATTAACAGAACAAATAATGGTCTCTTGGAAATAAGTATTATAATTATTTCAACTGCATTCATACAATACGTGGCTAAAATTAACAATGACTTCATGCTAACTTTGTTCGCGCTATAATTATTACATCATATGGTAGATAACCTTAGAAGAGGAAAAAAGAAAAAAGAAGGGTCTTAAATGATAGCACGTTGGAACCTTAATTCAGATAATCAATATTAAAAGAAAATGACAGAGGTGCGAAAAATACCACTTTCAATTGGCTGAAGCCATCACTTCCTCGTTAGCCAGAGAATACCTTTCGTCCAGCTGTATAATTTATGATCTGTGCAGGCACGTACGATAATCACATTTGCACAGAGAGAAAATCATACCCTGACTTCACGAAAATATAGACCAGATAAAATTAATGATATGTTTAAAAACAACTGCTGTGGTATTAGGAAACGGGGAAAAAATTAGCGGTTAGACTTTACATAGAAATTAAATTACAAAATATCATGCGTATAAAAATGGCTATCTGAATGTCACTGAAGACCACTCACTCGTGTGAGTTTTTGTTTTCGTTATTTGAGCAAAGAAATTGCTGCGGAGAAACAGATCTTACGTGTTGAATTAGGGGCGGGCTTTGTGAAATTTAAACGGATTTCATCTTCTGGGCTGGGTATTGATACGAAAGAATTGTTGGCCAAAGGTTTTCAAGCCCAAATAAATAGAAAAAAAGTAAATTTAAAAAAAAAAAAAAAAGGGAAAAATATACTTTTAGCATCGATACAGATAAAGAGCTGGTAGTACGTGCCTGAAAGGAAACATTGTGGGGAAAAACAAAAAGTAAATTATTATTCTCGCCAAACACACTTGGAGAACGTCTGCATCCTATTTATTGATATCGATTGTTAGTGTTACGTTAGGCTGTCAAGAGATGAAAGCATAAACAGACAGACAGACAGACAGACAGACAGATGTATACACAAACAACAGACAGGCAGACAGGCATAAATACTGAAAGACAGACAGACAAATAGACCAATAGATAGACAGATAGATAGATAGATAGATAGCGAGAGAGAGAGAGAGAGAGAGGGGGGGGAAGGGAGAGAGAGAGAAAGAGAGAGAGAGAGAGAGAGAGAGAGAGAGAGAGAGAGAGAAATGCTAAAATAAATTTGATACAGAACGGATGTAAATGAGACTAATACTTTTGCTGTTCTTACTTCATTATTGTTTTTAATACATAAGGAAAACGGTAGAAATTATTTTACATATTTTTTATACCTCTGTATTTTGAAGCCACAGGTTTGTCACTAGCATCGGTACAAGCAGAACACTAAACAGTCAGAGGCGGAAAACCCACTACCACAACAATGGCTACAAACGACAACGGCAGTGACATAACAGAAAATATGAATTACACAACATCGGCAATCGAAGACTTTGTGTATAACACCATCAGTGATGAAGTAGTATCTATCATTGAAACCAGCGTCGGCTGTGTGATGCTACAAATAGTGGCAGTTTTCGGCGTGGTGGGAAACGTCCTGAACATTCTCATCCTCCATCATCAAGGTGTCCGAGACAGCACCAACATCATTCTCATGTCTCTGTCTGTGGTGGATCTAGCTTACGACGCCATCATGCCTATCAGGCGCGTATCTTGTATCATCTTCAAGTTTGACCCGATACTGGCAAAAACATATAACACATATCAACAATTGTTTGTCACTCTCTCTGGAAGATATTTCGGGTTTGTGTCATCAACACATATCGTTCTGATTTCTATTGAAAGAACAATCGCCGTGTATTTCCCTTTTAAGGTAGCCAGTATATTTACACGGAAGGTTACCTTGACATGCGTTGTTTTCATCTACATTTTTTGGATGGCAGGGTTTGGAATGTATTACGGAATGTATTCGTTAGTATGGATTTTTGACTCCGAATCTGAAAGATGGATAGCTCACGTCAAATTCTCAGAATTTTTCTTGAAAAATTCAGGAATGTTTATTTCCTTCAATCTCTTTTTAAGCATACTAAGGGGTCCAGTTTCTACATTCGTCATAGCCATGACATCATTGGCTATTGGCTACAAACTTTTGGAAGCTGGACGAAAACGCGCTGCCATGACGTCAAAGTCGAACCCGTCGTCGTATGACAGTAGAGTTGTGAAAATGTTGATGGTTGTTTCGCTGGTGTACTTAGCTATCAGCATTCCAATTTTGATCCCTACTGTTCTTTACTTCGTACAACCCGCGTTTTCTTACAGAGGTGGGAAATCTACAAATATGCTAACATTGACGGAGACATTTACTGAATTTCTGTACGTTGTCAACGCCTCTGTAAATTTCTTAATCTACGTTTCCATGTCTACAAAGTTCTCAAACACCTACATGATTTTGATTCAGCAGTGGAAGAGAAAATTTCACTGTGTTGAATGAGTCATAACGATATTTTTTCGATATCATAATGAAACGGACGTCTAATTATGAACAAATATTCTTATATGTCAACTGTAAAACAGAACTGCACATGAGCCATGTTTTAGTTATGCAAGCTGTCTATGTGTAGTTAAGAAGCAAACTGCAGAAGATATCTCAATTGTCAAAAAGACAACCTAATGAAAATCTCTGGGTATTTTTTTTTCTACCTGTGTCTGTCAAGTTGTCCTTTCGTGCTTTTCTCCCGGATAATTTATTGCTCTTGATTGGAAGTGGAGATCGATTACCTGCCCAAGACATGAATCGTCCACGAGAACATCCCTGACTTCGTTGACACGCCTTTACATAGTACCTGAATGATAACATAAAATTATGCTGTCGTTATTGGCATTTTAAGTATCCTTTCAGCTGGATGAATGGATTAAGTGGTGTCTTGTGCGTGAACTGAATTAAAATGATGGAGAGTTGCGCAACGGGTCATTCTAACTCTCTCAACCTGACCTCTCTAGAACAGACAATCCATGGCCAAGATCAACCTTGTCAGCCATCTATGCACAAAGGCACAGTCATGCTCAAGGGATACTGAATTCATGGTAATCTTCACTTGCGAAGGACGAACAACCATAGTTCCAGTACAATCAAGCTGTAGTAGAAACCCGTTGTAACTCATTCAAGGCCCTGGCGGGCGAAGTACTTAAAAACGCCCTTTGAATTAATTTGATTGCAACATGCTGGATTCAAACCTATGTCATCTCGCACCTTGAAAAAGCGCTCCTGAAACCATTTAGCCATGGGTGTAAGACAACTGACACATCAACCATTGTTATTTTTGTGGGAGTTGTTAAATTGTTGACGTTGACTCATATCATACTAACAACGTATGTCGAGAGAAAGGGGGAAAATGACGTGCCCGTGAGAAAACAAGAGCAAAACTTTGGCCGGCGTTAGTTCACCCTCAGAGAAATCTCTACCATTTTTTGTTTGTTTGAAATCTGGCTCTAGATAATGAAGTTGATGTACCTGTGGATGGAAAATATGGCTGACTAATGACAGTGCAGCTGATTTGGTTTGCTTGTCAATACTTTGTGACAGGTTTCGTAATCCTTTGTTTGGACATCATGACATTCCATGGACTGGACAGAAAACAGAAAAAAAACAACAACAACAAGTCTCAACACTTCAAGAAAAGAGGGAAATTTTCCTGTCTTATATCTGTTTTCTTTAGTGCCCATCCTAACAAAAATCTCTTCACTTCCCAAAGCCAGAGTCATCAGTGTGGTTTCTGGTGAGCAGAAGAAAATGAACCAGCGTCTTCTTGACAATCAAACAGCCGTGATCTCCCTTTTCACATCCTAGCACTTGCGCTCGAGGATCTAAGGGTTAAGAAAAATGGCGAAGAAAATATTCTGAAGTATGAAAGTGACCAATAAAAATTAGTTTGGGCGTAGGTGAGAGTGGCAAATGTTTATGTAATCTATGTCGTAATAAATGAGTAAAGTCTACGTGTCTACACCTTGTTCTGTTTAGCGGATTTGATGATCATGTTACTGGTTGAAGGAATACAGATAATGACAAATGAGCAAGAAACAAATGAGACGATCTGGTTTGTCTGTCCGCACATCGTATTGTGACAACTTTTAAAAAAATAAAGATTAATCGTTTTCTTTGAGTGCAGCAATAACACCTGCCATTTCATTCCGATTTCTGTTGAACGGGTTATCTCTCTCTCTCTCTCTCTCTTTGTTTCTCTCTGTCTCTGTGTCTCTCTCCGTCTCCGTCTCTATTTGCCTCCTCACTCTGTGTCTCTGTCTCTTCTGTCTCTTTCTGTCTTTCTCTCTCTGCCTGTGTGTGTGTCTCTCTGTCGCTGTCTCTCCCTCTGTCTGTCTGTCTGTCTGCTCTCTCTCTCTCTCTCTCTCTGTCTCTCTCGCTTCCTCTCTGTCCCACAATTTACCAGTCGACTAACTATGCAATAGACCATTTAGGTCATGGTATGTTAGCTTGATATAAATAATTATTACTATAGGCTCACACATAACAGACTTTTTGATTGAATTCATGGGAAAGATGTCACGTGAACATTAGAGAACTTTCCACGTCATTAAAAAAAAAAAAAAAATTACCTGGCTGCATGAACAAACGCATGTAAAGGACATAACATCTGCCGATTTTTCTTTTTATTTAATATCGGCCACAAAATTGATGAAGTGTTTAAGTAAAATGAAATTGATGGCATTACTGGTGACTTTTATTACCAAAGCAATTTTATCTCCTCATATAACTGTCTCAGGTGAATATAAATATCGAGGGCCGGATGGTAAACTGTCTTAACTCCACTTTAAACAAAAAAATTATCAAAAACCCTTCTGGTAGTAAAATAGAAAGTATGTTTTCATGCCGCTTCCGTACACATGGAAATACACTTTCTTTTCACTCCTTGAAGGATTTTTGACGTTTCTGTTGCCGTTTCCGTTTCCGTTTCTGTACACATGAAAACACAGCTTCAGTGAGTCTGATAGGTCTTGACACAATGTCTTGATTTCTCTAGAGCCAGGCCTGTGGCGCACTGTGCCAAGTCTGTTTCGCGCTGGTTTGGACTCTTGAATCTACTGGCGAGACAAGACTTGACTGAATCTCACCTGTGCATGCGGTCTTGTTTAACTCCACAGTCTACAAACCACAAGGAAAAGTGATTTGACTCAAAGCTTTAAAGGTTTTTACAATTCGTATCCTGCAAACACAAACATTACAACGGTGATCTCGGATGCAATTACCGATCAGCAAATACCGATCATTTCTTTACTTACAAGTGAAAAAAAAAATGTCCATATAATTTATCACCTCATCGGCATTTCGTTGCTATTTTTGATAACGTGTTTACAGATAAAGGTAATGATGACAAATAACACTGAAGTTTGTATCTCTGGGTTGATAAATTGTGGGCGCAACATTTCTCACACAATTTTTAATACAAACTTAATTCATTTGGGTCCAATCTCAAACCTGACTGCGAGACAAAGGTCAGTTCGGTAAAGCGGCTAGTGTTAAGGGACCGTAATGTAATTATAAAGCCTGATAGAGAAAATGATAAGTTTCGTTCACTGTTCAACTAAAGCTTACTTTGTAAACTATTACCTTCCCCGGACAACAGCCTAAGCACAGGCAAAATAGTCCAGCCTACGCCCGAGCTTACAAGAAATGTTTTTTTCCTCGACACCTTGATTCGCACTAGTTTATTAAATACAAAGTAATAGTTTAATACTTGCACAGGAAAGTGTAGGCAAACTACCGAACGATGACACCGGGAGAAGTTACTTTCTGACAATACACCCTCAGGAAAAGCGGGGAATGTTGGACAGAAAATTCGACGTGGAAAAGGTAGAGACCAGCTTCAAATATTGTCCTCGCTGAGAATAATACCAATGTTAGTATGTAACCACAATTTTGTTTGTCCATAATGCTTAAGAAATTTTAGTGAAAATCGCATATTTCTAGATTTTGTTCTTGTCTCGGAGCTCACACCGTTTTGCAACTCCTGTTTAATTTTTAAGTCTAATTATCATATTGTAAATGGAGGAATACTTGCCATATTGTTGTATGCAACATTTAGCCAATTTTGAAGTTTTGCCATGAATGTCATTA
Source organism: Onchidella celtica (assembly GCA_963931925.1). NCBI lineage: Eukaryota > Metazoa > Mollusca > Gastropoda > Systellommatophora > Onchidiidae > Onchidella > Onchidella celtica. Next base: position 20,544,256 of record OZ007569.1, read on the forward strand.
CGTACAAATATCATTCCAATCAGTTAAAAACTTTCCTAGATATGTGTTTGTGACGTAATGTTTTATGCGTTTTAGCTGTGGCTGATCAAACTTCAATCTAATTTTTTTCCAAATGGCAAAAATGCACATACAACAATATAGCAAACACTCAACGAAATATTCAGTTAAAAACACATTTGATTTAAAGCCTGGTTGATGCAGGACAAGATGAGACAGAGGCACAAACAGACTGGCGGACGAATAAACAAACGGACTGATAGAGAACCACAACGAAACTGACAGGAATATACGTCCTGCACCACGTGCACCAGCTGTTCACTGTCCACGTCATGACACAGGCGAACAAACTGAAAGTCTTGACCTAGGCGGTGAGTTATTTATTGAAATACGAGGAGACAACCTAAAAGTCGAGTTTACGTAATCAAAACTTCCCTAAGTTTGTATTTTTTTCTCCCGCTCGATAACTTTACAATGTATCTGAGAAATCTCGAGATATCTCTTATAACCTTTTGTTCCCTAACCCCCATACCATTGCCTTTTATAAACTGATAATTCACATCGCTTAATTTGACGACGACTTACTGATTGTATAATGCTTACAAATTTTCTTCTAAAAAATAAAAAGTATTGCCTTTTTTTGTTTTGTTATCACAAATTTAATGAAACTGACATAAATGACCGCCCAGCAAACAAATCTATTTATAATCACAGACGATGAAAATCTACACATGATTGAAACACATAATTATATTTTATTATTAATAACACAATGAACAGTGGATAACACTGACATGAAAATAAAAATTGCTGCTTTGGATTTTTAAAGGCTAGCAATCAAATTTACAGTTAAGTCCTAAATTTCGGTTTGAAAATCATGACAGTATCGTTAAGGGTGCACTTTGAAATGACAACTAATATCGGCGGATATATCAATATTTTTGAAAGCAATATAATTGAAAGTAAGCTTCTTGAACGAAAAGACATGAATTAGAATAATTATGTGTTCTTCAATTTTTGAGCATCAAAGGTTAAACGTTCTAAATAATGGAAGGCTTTCTTCTACTTGAGGTAGTCGCATGCTCACCCATGTTTGTAGGTGGGACTGTGTGATTGGCCATCTGAATTGACGCACGAGACGGTGACGTTTGCACAAAGAAAACAGTGTTTTACCGATAATTTTAAGACTAAGCTTAATATTTCAACTAGAGCACATGCAAGACATGCATGGTCCATTCAGCCAGACATAGAAATATCAAATGCTTCATCTTTTTATATAAGAAAAACGTTTGCACTAATTCCATGACAACACATGAAAAACAACAATACGAAAAACACAGAGCTGATCTAATATGTAATAATTGTGCTGGACACTAGCATTCTGGAAATGTGACATAATGTACGAGCGGTCGGACCAATCACAAGGTTTATTCAGTGTTCCCGAGACAAAATATTTCACAGAAGTATACACAAATGAACTATCAGAAAGAAGTTTCGGTACGTGATTAGATTAACATTCGGTGTGCGTGTGGCCAAGAGATGAACACTGTGCAACAAGAACAATAATGCAAACACCAAAGTATGCACAAAAACTGCGTGCGTAATTGTATTCAAATAACTTACCTCCAGCTTGTTTTAAATACAAGATAACACCTTGTGGTTTATTGATTATCAAGTGCAGATAGAATAAATTATGTGGGTATTCCAGCAGCTTGTAACCTTACTTTATCTTTTTTTTTTTTTTTAACTATCCCCGATTTTTTAAATGATTTATTTCTAGATTCAGTTTCAATCATACCTGGCTAACACGCAGAACAACAACAACAACAACAGCAACAACAACATCACATTTCACTACAAAGACAAGAAGAAAACCCAAGTATGAATACAACGATATCGTCGTCTCATTTCCATGAGATCATCAGTGATGAAGCATTGTCTATTATCGACACCATCATCAACTGCGTCCTGTTACAAATAGTAGCCGTTTTCGGTGTGGTGGGTAACGTCCTGAACATTCTCATCCTCCATCATCAAGGTGTCCGAGACAGCACCAACATCATTCTGGTGTCTCTGTCTGTGGTGGACCTGGCTTATGTCGTCATCACACCTATCAGAAGGGCGTCTTGCATCATCTCCAAATGTAACCCGATATTGGCGAGTACATATGACACTTATCAAATGGTATACATCATTTTCCTGAACAGATATCTGGGATTTGTTTCATCAACTCATATTGTTCTGATTTCCATTGAAAGAACAATCGCTGTGTATTTTCCCTTTAAGATTTCCAGAGTATTTACATGCCGCACCACTTCAGGATACATCATGTTTATCTATTCATTCTGGTTCTGTTGTGTTGGCCCGTTTCTGACAACTTACAACGTGGTCTGGGATTTTGACTCTGAATCCAACAAATACGTGGCAAAAACAACATTGTCGGAATTCTTTCAGAAGAATTATACGATACTTTCTTTTTTCAACTTCTTTGTAACAAATCTGCGTGGTCCTGTCTCTGTGGTGATTATAATGATGACTTCATTGGCCATTGGCTATAGACTGTTCACAGCTTCACAGAAAAGATCAGCCATGATCTCATCAGTATCCAAATCCGTGACATTTGACATCAAAGTAGTCAAAATGTTGATGTTTGTATCTTTAGCGTATCTAGCCGTGGGCATCCCTGTGGCCATTCCTGCGATTTATTATTTTGTGGAACCAAATTTAGTTACCAGTGGAGGGAAAATCACGAATATTTATCAAGTGATCGAAATTTTTTCAGACTTTCTTTACGTTATCAACGCCTCCGTTAATTTCTTAATCTATGTCTCCATGTCCTCTAAATTTTCCAAAACCTGCAAGACTTTGATTCACAAGTGGAAAAAACAAACCAGATGTTTTAACTAAATAACATTAAAGTATTGGCATTTGTTCAACATACACACCCTGGCCATGTCCTATGGTGCCTTGTTCAGAAAGAATTTTGTCAGGGGCGTGTAGTCTAGTAGGCCCATTGCGGATATCGGCTATTTTAGTTATCAGGACGCATAACCATGGCGATGGTAGCACTGATTTTGATTCGTTAGCTGATTTGCACGGTGAGCACTTCAGGCGTCCCGAACCAATCGGCGGCGAGCTAAAAAGAAAGTTCACTACAGTAAACAATGACATGTGCGTTCACGCACATGGGAGACGTTCGATCAATTCTTTCACTTCCTTTCCTTTGTTTACACGGATGGTAGGGAATCTGACCAACTTGGATCCATCCTTTCCACCCCTGACATAACAGTCAACTGCAATGCAAATAGCAGGCATTTTAACCGCTTGGACATATCTCGAAGTTACACTCGTCAGCTGATCCACCCCCCATTTTAGGCGTCGGAAGTACAAACAAAAACACTCTGTGACGCCATTCGCAATGGGCCTATAGCAGAAAATAAGATTTTGGAGAAAACCCAGCTAGTTGAATATAGGACAGCCATCTGAAATAAAAAAGAAAAAAGTCAGTGTTCAAGCGAGGAAATCTGCCTACGGACCCAGAATTTTCGGACTCTCTGTGTTTTCAAGTTCTAAACGACAACGTTTCGTGACGCAATGACTTTTACTCTCGTAACCTGCACTCATAAGACAAAGAAAAAATTGAGGATCCTAAGGAAATGTTGCTATAAATCTTACAATGATACTCAAGTTCTCGCTAAACGTAAGCCGAGAAAGTACGAGAAAATTACCTTGAATACAGTTTTACAGCGCTGTTAAACCCTTAGGCTGTTCACACTGCCGTTTTCACTCACTCAGTGTGCCCATCTCACGTACATAGAGTGCTGCTGATGATCGTACGTGCCGAAAGATGTTTTTGGGTATGGCACGAGGGGGCGTCCATAAAGTACCTACGCATTGGCATGGGGGAAGGGGGGGATGACTTACCCTGCATGAAAAGGCCTACAAGAGGAGGGGTGGGGGTTCTGGGTAGCCTACGTACGCTTTTGATTATGGTATTGAATTAAACTGATTGGTGCTACTGACTTCTTGGTTTTTCAACAAAAAATTCTAATAAGTTTATTATGTAAACGTTGAACGTGGCTGTGATGCGATCTTAGTTTTTGTTTTTTTCCAACTCCACGTTTTGCACAGCCGAGAAATTCGACGTTAAGTGTTTGCTGCTTTGATATTATGATAGGAGTTAAAATAAATCGAAACTGTGAAACAGCATGATAAGTGCCACAACGCATTTTAAACCAATGCCGAATGTGCGTTTGTTACACCTCTTCTACATTCTAAAAGGTGATTTCCGGTTTTTCAAAATTGAAGTTCTTCTTCTTCTTCTTCTGCGTTCTTTGTGTCAGACTGTTTATATCAGGAGGCCAGTCTTTATGAAGGTCGCTGTGCTCCTGAGATCTTCTGCTGTCCCATATAGCTTAGTGTGTAGTGCCGCATCTTGGGGCCAAGTAAGAACTAAGATCCAGATGTGTTTAAAGAAGCAGTCAAACGGTCGTTGCCAAATGCCTTATTAAACATGTAGTTTTAAAACACCAATGCCTTGCAATGACCATTCACCATTCTGTTTTGCCGTGCGCACATATTATATAGAGGATAAGGATTTTGAAGCCACGCGTATGAAAATCATGCATGGTGGGATTGGGAGAGGGTGAAAAGTCTTTAAAACACAGCATACTTTCTTTATGCATGGGCCCCGCGAATACGTGATTCATCCAGTCTTAACGCCTGGCGTAATAGATTCTCTGGCGAGGCAGACGTATTTCCTTCAGCACAACCCTCTATGATAAGTGGACATGGATGGAAAGTGAGAACCATAGTCGTAGAATCATCCATAATATATTAGAAAAAGATACTTGCTCAAAGTACAAGTCCTGGCTTTGAACCACCTTCAGAACCTGAATGCCTTTGCGTGTATTTCCAATGCATCTGAACGGGACCCTCTTAGAGGGTTGTTATTGTTATTATACGCCGCGGGCATTCTTTTCTTCCCGGTCGGTGCAGGCATGTTGGAATTTAGGGATTTTTCTCATATTTTCTTGCCCCTAATCCTATGACGGGTAGGATCAAGCACCTAGTCTTCTCGGATAAGAACGAAAAATTCGGAGGACCCGCTTGCACCTTGAGCACGTTAAAGATACCTTGGCAGTTGGAAATCGAGAAGACCAGGCCGAGCAGGCCGCTGCCCGGGGCAAAATCAAATAAAAATGTATCTACTCCCTGCCCCCCCCCTCAACCACTCCCCCCTCCCCCGAACAAAAACAACAACAACAACAACAAAACCGCCGACCAGCGCTGCACTGCGGCGACGACGTGTCTGCCCCAGTTGTAACTGGGCTGCGATGACACTAAGGCAAAATTTCCCAAATGGGATTATAGAAGTAAACAAACACAAAAATTTATCTGTTGTTTTTTAAAGTCACTTGGAAACTCTGAAAACTTTGGTTCATTCAGAACTTATCTTTTAGGCGGATGGGGTACTGAGTCAAATCTGCCCTATCGTTTTCAGTGTAAGATGTAGTCTGCGGAGTTAAGACATCTCGCGCACTGGTGGGACCGGAAAATGTTTGTCTCCCTGGTTGGGGCGTGTCAAAACTGTCTTGAACTAGCTGGTGGAGAGTGTTTCGCCCACCCAGCGCTCCCCCAGCCTTACAAGTATTCGCAAATACACAATGTATCGGTGCCTGTAGATCTTATCAGGGGCGCAACGGCGTTATGATGACCTGCAAGAAATGTGAGTGGTGATAATGTCCCAGTCTTGGTTATAATAATTCTTCTTTGTCTTTTTTTCCCCCCGTTTAATGCCTGTTAACCATTCCTGAACTTAGTTCTTGTTTATTCTATCTCCATTTTCAGAAAAAAAAACAACTGGAGATCTTTAAGTATGTAGAAGAGGTGTAACAAATGCACTCTCTGACACGTGTTTAAAATGCATTGTGGCATTCATCAAGCTGTTTCACAGTTCCGATTTGTTCTAACTGCGTATCATAAAACTAAAACCGCAAACGCTTAACGTTGAATTTCTCACTTGTGTAAAAAAGTGGAGTTGGAACAAACAAGAACTAAGGTCGAGTAATGGTAGGGTTTGTAACGACATACATATCTTTTCACTTCCTCACTTTGTCCAATTAAACTCAAGAAGTTTCTCTGTGTTTCCTGCAAGTCCAATATGCCGCTGAATAATTGGAACAAGATGACGAACACCCCCTTAAGCCTGAAGTGCTATAATAACTTAGAAATATGACTTTCAAAACAAAGAACAATAGCTTTGCTCTGCCACATACTCTACATATTTGCGCCAGCAGGATTTTTCTACACGCTTATAGTACATCATAAAGGAACAATAGTAGGACAATTTGTCATTGAATCCACAATAATGATGTTTTTCAAACATCCTTCAAAAATTTACTTTCATTCCACAGCTGAGACTTAGAGGGTTAATTTCGTCTTCTAATTCTGTTGGCCAAGGATCTCACTTCTCGCATCCCAGCACCTGATCTCGAGGATTCCGGAATTTAGAATAATGGCGCAGTTGACCCAAGGCGTGAAAGAGACCAATAAAACGTGATTAGGGCGTGAGTGGAATTGGCTTACACTTCCAGCCTATCTCATTACTGCATTAACCGAATGGGTATTTCAAGTGGTTTGATCGTGTTCTGGTTGCTGTATACACTTGGCTGCAAGTCGGAAAAACGATCTAGAGTAGATATGGACATCATGTTCTTGTTAGAGCGGGGTAGATGGCTGACAAGAGGAAGTTATTTACAGTTATAGCTGAGAAGCTGTACCTTCTTCGTCCTGGCGTGTGCCACTTATTTTCTACACTTCAGCCTCTTCCTGTCCAGATGCAACATTCTCACAAAGTATGCTTTAAAACCTTTTCCCTTCTCATACAACGACAGAGAATACTTGGTTTCATAATAATAACATAATTATCTGTTTTCCCCAAATCAGTTAATTAATGCACGTACATCTGGTTTTTCCTTTGCCAGTCATGGCACTTGCAATCTGTTTTTACTTCAAATACACGTATTCGACAGTGATTACATACACATACAGATAAAAAAAAATTTTTTTTTTAAAATTGGTATTCATACAAAATTGTACTGGTGCACTGATTTGACTTGTGTACAAAAATAATACAAAGGATGCTTCTGTAATATTATAAAAACCACACACACAAAAAAAACAAAACAGTGGGGTCGCAGTGTTGAGAAAACCTTGAGAAATGTTCGACATCGAAATACTGAGATTTTTTTTTACTTCCCCCTTTTCATTTGTGTTTCATTGTATCTTTCGGATATTATTTCTTACGCGAGGCTTTGCTACACACAACTTTTTCTTTTTGTCAGTTTTTGATTCTGTCATAATTATATTATTATATTTGGACCGGCGGGTCCAAGTATAATGGGGATCTCACACCGGCTAAATACTTGAAAGGCGATTAATAAGATTTTCATGGTCTTACCTGGAATGACTTTCTGTAAATGGTGTTGTTCTAGAGCTCCGGGAATATTGTTTTCTTTTACGGTGGAAATATGGCAAAAAGAAAAAAAGTTGTAGGTTGCAAAGTCAGAAATTATACAGCAACAACACAGTAAAACGCAAAGCAAAGATGTACCGGCACTGTATACTTTTTTCCACGCGAGACTGTGTATTATACACCTTTTTTTCTGACGCCACATTTTGACTGCTTACTGGGATCCCACAGATTTTCTGTATGTTTTTTTAATTTTTATTATAATATTTCTTTCACAGTTTTTCTCAAGTTTTCATACCATTTCAGCCATCTGTCACTGCAACCATTTGAAAATCTTACAAACAATTCAGTGTTGGATTACAGAGACAGCGAGGGTGTCAACTGCTGTGTAGAAGATGAGGAAGAAGAAGAAAAATTTGTTTTCTGAGAATTGGTATGGCAACATGGTGGTCTAGAGGCAAGGTGCCCACCTCTCATACCGAAGGTACCGGGTTCGAATACCGGCCGATGCAGGCATGTTGGAATTTTGGGATTTTTCTCATTTTTTTTTTTTTGGCCCTGATTCTATGGTAGGTAGGATCTAGCACCCAGTCTTCTCGGATGAGGACGAAAATATTGGAGGTTCCGTGTGCACGTTGCGCACATTAAAGATACCTTGGCAGTTGAAAATCGAGAAGAGCAGGCCGAACAGACCACTGCCTGAGCCAAATGATGTAGTATGCTGTTGTTAGTTTTTCTTAACGGATTGTTCTTACAGTGCATGTGTGTGAGCAATGTTCTTACTTGTTGGTAATGCTGTGTGAGCAATGTGCGTGTGTGCGGTGTGCGTTAAAGACCTGTAGGTCTTAGATATTGTATTTTTACTGTTGAAACAGGATAATAAAATCATATCTTATCTTATCTTATCTTATTAAATGAAATTTATCCCTACCACGTCACACCCCCCCCCTCCCCCTCCAAGAAAACAAAACAAAAACAAAACCGATGACCGGCGTTGCACTATGATGACGATGTGTCTGAGCCAGTTGTAACTGGGATGCAATGTTATTAAGGCAAGTTTCCCAAATGGGATTAAAGAAGTATACAGATAATTCGTGCTCAACAAAATACTGCCTTCAAAACACTGTTTCTCAAGTTGGGACCTGGCAATATTTTGCATGGGGCCTAGAGATATTATTATATAATAATACCAACTCTGCCCGGCCCGATCATGGCAGGGGGCAAGTTTTGAAGTGAGGCAAGGGATAATGAACTTCAGGAAACACTGCTTTAATGAAAGAATTATAATCTCACTGTGACAGTTAATGAAAGATTAGTGAAAGTTCTTCCATTACGATGGCAAGAGATATAACATCTTAGATGTATTAATAGTCATGTTGTACATGTTTATATTTCTACTGTCTGTTCACACAAAAAGTTGAAGATATTTATGGTTGTTGTCGTGGGTATTTTTTTGCATGGAAACTGCATTCTCAAGATGAACAACACTAGCCCCCAAAGGGCAATTTGGATGTCGGGGACGAGGTTGAAACGAAGGAAAAGGCTACAAGGTAGCGAAAGCACTGAAAGGGGGCGATAGGGAGCAAAAACCTAAACAAGAACTATTTGGGGGCAAACATTCCATGCATTTTGTGGTGAATCCTTTGTTTTTCTTCGTTATGAATAATCAATATGCCTTAAAAAATAAGTTTGTCATTAATAATGCTTTAAAAACACCACTGGATAATTTGTATAATTGTCCACGACTTTGTGAGGGGGAGGTGTGGAATACAGTTTTGGGAAGGGAGGGAAGGGGGAGGGGGTGATGAAAGAAAATTTGGATCTTGGGGTGGGGGGGGGGTATCTGAAACAGTTTGAGAACCACTGCTGTGTTCGACCTCGTTTTGAATTTGTTTCACTAATTCTACTCTTTCTGATGCAGATAAAATAACAATAACAAGAACAAAATTAATATTATACGTTTTCAATATTAATATTGAGCACTAGCTAGGGCATCCTCACGCCTCCCTGAAACCCCCAGTGGTGGTCAAAACCACGCTTCTAGACGCAAACATGACTAAGGAGGTCAATCCCACGACTCTGAAAACAGCTGCTGGCGAAACTATTGATTCGTACCCAGCACACATGATTAAGGCTTATACTGACGGCTCGGCAGTACAGGCGACTACGAATGCAGGGTATGGAGCAATAATCTACTACTCTGACGGCACCGACACCGAAAAGATCTATGGGCCGTGCAGGGCGAATGGCTCCAACTTCGACGCTGAGGCGACAGCAATTTGGAGGACACTGACTACGGTTTTCAACGGCTTTGAAAACGGAACAGTATCGCCAGATGATATTGTTGTGTTCACAGACTCAAGGGCCACATTGATGGCCGTCCAATCGCTCAACCACAAGCTCGAGGCACACGGCGCAGACAAAATCAGACATATCTGCCACCAGATCATAAGTGGACACGGTGTCGAGGTCCACCTCCAGTGGATCCCCGCGCACATAGGAATCCGGGGCAACGAGGTTGCAGATACCCTAGCGAAACAGGGAACCAGAGGCGAACAGACAAAGCACCCCATGTCTTACCCAGCAGCCCGAGCCACAATCCGCGCTCACGGACGCAGGAAATGGCTAGATCAATGGGCAAACTCGGATAAAGGACGTAGGGTGTATCATAACCAAACCAAACCTGACATCAAAGACCCGATATTGACACTAGAGCGAAAATACGCGACAATCATACAGCGTATGAGGACGGGACATGTCCAGTTGAACGCACATCTAAATCGTTTCAACCCACTCCGTGAGCCAGTATGCCGGCACTGCGGGTCCCCGCAGGAGACAGTCGAGCACATCCTGACAGAGTGCCAAGGACTAAAACAACTCAGATCCCGCTACCTCCCAGATACCCCGACAGTCTCTAACTGCCTTTACGGGGCCGTAAAACAACTAAAGAATACTGCCATATTCGCCATCGCCGTCACAAGTGAAAATTCGATCGGCCAGGGATGAGCACTCGAGCTAGGGCATCCGGCTCTGCCTAAGTTAAATCTGTTCATTAATTTAATTTCAGGTGATCATAATGGATCTGCCTCACCTTACCAGTTCCTTTAGGTTTATTTTGCTGTTGTTGTAGCTTTTATTTGTTTGTTTTTAAGATGAGTCCTGTCTCAGTTCCCTTGGGCGTTAATGCCTTACGCACCCCGTCAACATTCGAGGCATAGATCGTCAAGAAATCGCACTAATCTGCACCCTGGGCACTGTGTTCAACACTGAATACATCAGTAAGAAGTAGCGAATGAGATCCTTTGTTTCTCGGGGGCCTCAGGGCATTGCTGTTGGCCCCCTGTTCTTGATGTTAGTTCCTTCTTGATTGTTGTTCCTTCTATTGTCTTTTTTCTTTTCTAGTCTGTTTTTCTATTTTGTTTTTAATTTGTGGTAAGCGCCAAAGCAAGGAGTAGCGACATTCATGGGCTCGTGAAAAAAAAAAGAGAGAGAGAGAGGGCGGAGGCGAAATCAGCGACACAAAGCAAACTCAAAGAAATAATTCCCCGCTATTTCAAGTCTCCAAATCAAAGAACAAAAAAGAACCGCCAGCAAGTCAAAATCTCACTCACATGCCAGCCGTATGAGTGGCTGTAGGTCTTGTTAAAAATCGGGCGCGTTGTTTTTTGTTTTTTTTTACATCATCATCATCATGAAGTGCCGTGCCAGCTGGCGTAGGCGATCACGCCCTTCCATAATAATTATGTCCCGGTCCCATGTCGCCGTGACCATGTCTGTCACTCTGTCTGCCCTCAGCCAAGTTGACTCGCTGCCTCTGCATTTTTGCCCGTTGTCACCGGATGTTCCGTCCGGCCTTTCCTCATGACGTGGCCGATGAATGTCGCGTGGCGTTTTCCAATGTTCATTAGGAGCTGACCGTTGTGCCAAGCTTCTTCAAGTCTTCGTTCTCTCGGCCTTTTTGTCTGTCCAGGGAATTCGCAACACTCGCCTGAAGAACCACAATTCTGCTACCTCTACTGATCTTTCAAGTTTCTTGTTGCATGTCCATGCCTCGCTTCCATACGACAGTATTGGTTTTGTACAACACTTCGGAACTTTCTTTCTTATCGCTATTGATAAACTTTTATTTGTCAACAAGTGTTTCATTTTATGGAGATGTTGCTTAGCCATAAATGTTCTCTTCAAACGAAGACATGGTCGCTGAACATCATTTTATTTTTAACCAACAACTACAATGAAATTACAGTTTAAAAGTGAAGCTATAAATAACCAAATTAATGTCTGAAGATACACGTTGGCCTATTGATTCTAATTTAGATAGGTGGATGGTGTTTATGACAGTTTAAGAGGCGGTTTACACGTTGTAATATTCAGTCTGCCTTTTTAAACTTGCCACCGAGGATACAAAGCGCGCCAGAAAACAAATTAATGATCTATAAAGGTGATAAATATTACATTCTTCTGGTCCAAACCTACCCATATATCCTTTACCACTATCTCAACCCTCCATCATCTGCAGACACCAAAAAAGTTGAAAAATTTCAAAGACGTCCCTGAAAACCATAGGGGAAAAATCTCTTTTCATTTCAAGGGTCTCAGATTTGGAATTCTCTGCCTCTGCCTTTGAGAGAATATAGAAAATTCCATGACTCTTATACATCATCAGAAGAGTCATCTTTTTACACTCTGAATGTCCATCAAGTTTTTTTTGTTTTGTTTCATGAGAGTGTGCATGTGAATTGTGTGTGAGATTTAGGATACAATGTAATATAACTGTTCTAAAGCGCTTAGAGCCTGGTTGTTAACGCGATGGAGCGCTACTTAATGCTATGTATTATTATTATTATTATCATCAGATCCACTAAACACATGCTCATCTTTCGTGAAGATTCCTGTGGAATTATTCAAACAGCCAGGCTGCTAGTCCCACCGACCCCTCCTTCATTCACCCAGCCTATACCACTGATAAATCTTGTGTTCAGTTTTTGCTGTCAGATATCTTAACAGCTGTCGGGCCTTGCGGTGTGATGAGATATTTAGTTTATGAGGTTTTTACCATAATACTGAATGCTGTTCAAAGCCATGCTGCACTTTCCCAAACAAAGACAACAAAAGTCCAATTTTATGACCCACCATGACATTTCAGTGTTTTCAGACGTATTCTCTGTCATTATCTGCCTACCTGTTTGTCGTTCAGAGGTGACATTACATCACATTTTTTAAAAACAAAAAAAGTCAGTGCATTAGCCTAAGCACGATAAATATTTGGTTCTGTTTGCCTTGTGAAGTTATTCTCTGCAGGTCTCCGCCTAAAAGGAGCATTGTTTCGGCAACAGATTTCAGAAAGTTTATCCATCTTTCAGCAAAGTAAGTTGTAAAATAATGCACTCTGACGCTGATGTAATTCTATAAATAGAATCTAATTCTAAAAGTGAACATCTCGTATTTTTGGTGTTGTTGTTGTTGTTTTTTAACACCCAAAACTCTTCCTCAAATTAATCTTCGTACCACCTTCAAATCTTGAGAGATATTTCGGAACGGCTCTACGTGAAGTTTTAGTAATTTTATCTAGTAAAAGTAAGATTGCCCTACTGGCTCTTTCAGCTGATCTGAAAAATAAAACAAAATAAGATCATTGTTGCATTTTCGAAAAGCACATTTTTTGGAAATCATATTCTGTACTCATTTAACATTTCTATGTGGAGTTTATTACTGTAGGTTGTTATTTTAGATTATATCAGTGCTGGATTTAGACTTAGAGAAGCCCTAAGTTATGAAACATGGAAACTTCTTGTTGAATAGTTACATGAGATGGTTTCACAAAAGTGGGTCCTAAGACAGGACATTTTTACGTCACCAAAGAAGGAAATAGAGAACAGAGCATTTGTGCTTTTTAATCATTCAACAGCAAGGTATTTAAGGTGAAAAATACAAATTGTTTTCAAAACTGCTATTCTCAAAAGAATATTAGAATTAAATTTTACATAAAATACTAAAAATAATGTGATCACATATTAAGACTTAGTTTTGACATCTGGTGTCTTAAGCTGTAGCGTATTTAGCTTATACTCAAATCCAGAGCTATGGTTTGGTGCGTGGTCCTAAAGAAGGGAATGTTTTTTGCTACAATATTTAACTATAAGATATGTAGGCGATGCGTCGAAAGTCCTGGCTCAACATTAAATGAAGTTTCATTATGCACCCGTGAGGGAAATTTCAATGATATTAAAATTCTGTCACTCGTAAATGTCCACAATCCTTGTAAAGTACTGTTTGTGGGTTGTTGTTTTTTTCTCGGATATTTCATTACATTATGCAGCTCTCCATATTTCGTTTTCCTGAGAATTTCAGTTCTGTTTTTTGTTTCCCAGCGTTTGGGTATAAAAATGAAACTGTCCTTTCGTTGCGAAAACGAATCAAATATTTATTCCTTTGCACCATATAATATCTTTTTTTTTAAAATATAGAATTAAGACACACTTTACATAAATATGGGCAATATTGAAATGACAACATCGATTATTTGTGATTGATATCTATATCAGAACTTGCATGCAAAACAACAACAAATTTTGAAAATTCCTGTCCCTGATCCAATTTAGTTAGGATCGAGCACCTAGTCTTCTCGGATTGGGACGAAAAAACTCGGTGCACGTTGCACAGGTTAAAGCTTCTGTGGCACTTGAAAGTCGAGAAGAGCAGGACGGACAGGGCCGCTGTCAGGGTAAAATTCTAAAACAAAAATTATCCCTACTACAATAACATACAGAGATAAGAACAAGAAAAATAAAAAACAAGAAATGTGAGTTAGGTGCAAATGCCAACGGCAGCGAACCTCCTAAAATAAAGACGTAAACACAAAATAGGTTTTTCCTGCAGGGGGGAGGGGGGGGGTGCGTGGTAGTCTAGATGAGAATTTTCAAAAGGCTTCATTTTGAGGAGTTCGTGGTCATCGTAAATCTAAAAGCAACCACCGGTTTTATACGGTAGTGTACATAGGTCCCCGATCATATTCCAGGTGGAGGTCACTTCATTTGGGGGTGCAAGGTCACACAAGGGGTCAATGAGTGCACAAGAGGTCTAATTCTACTTAGTTTTAAAAGTTACATCAAAAGATGCCAAAACAACAAACTGCATTACATACCCATATTTCATTGTTGTTATGTTAAAATTGTAATTTACACAGATTTCTAAAAAGCATATTTTAATTGATTTAACATAGTGAAAATGTGGAGTTTTTTTCACCTTTTCTTGAAAGTTAGAAAATATCGGTACTGAGCCCTTTATTATAAGTATTCTTTACCTAATACGCCTGGTTCTGTCTAAGGTTGCTTAACTCAGCATAAGTAAATATTTAAACGGTATTTGAGATGACCACGAAGACATAACGACAAAAAAAGATAACATCCTGACTACGGGTGCGTAAGGGAATGGTAAGCTACCTTGATCGTCCCACGGTTTAAGATCTGTATTCTATCATCAACAGATGAGAGCTGCTCTATGCGTTGTCTTAGTGATGTGCTTGCTGTCTGTGGCGGCGGCAATGAAAGATACTGAGCTTTGCTATGTCAGCTGTTTCGACAGGTGCACCCTGGATAAACCTTTGGACATAAAGCGTTGCAAAAAGAAGTGTTTCAAAAAATGCGGTATAAAGCCAGAAAAATAGGTGAGATTCTTATTTGTGATTAGAGTAAAGCGTAAAGCTGTGTTTTCATGTGTACGGAAACGGAAGCGGCAAAGGAATAGTCGGAAATCCGCCAAGAAGTAAAGAGAAAGAATGTTTACGTGTGCACGGACACAGTGTTTCGTAGCACATGAAAACATTGCTTTTATTTCTCTAGTAGAAGGTTTGACGTTTCCACTGCCGTTTCCACACAAATCAACACACGGCTTAACATGTTTAGGAACATGACATGGTTTGTTTGTTTCATGTGACGTCACAGATGTTGCGTCGTGCGTTTTTGTTTTCCGGCACGTCAAAAGATCCACGCGTTTTATTGTGAAATGACATTGTGAAATGACTTAATATCTTTCTGTGATAGGGATGTAGGTTTTTTTTAGAAAGTCTTTCGTTTGTCTTCAGTATTATGGTATGCGTAACGAAACGGTGGTCTAGAGGCAAGGTGCTCTCCTCTCATGCCGAAGGTACAGGTTCGAACCCCAGTCGATGCAGGCATGTTGGAATTTTGGGATTTTTCTCATAGTTTCATGTCCCCGATCCTATGGTAGGTAGGATCGAGCACCTCGTCTTCTGTGCATGTTGGGCACGTCAAAGATACCTTGGCAGTTGAAAATCGAGAAGAGCAGAGCGGACAGGCCACTGCCTGGGCAAAATTAAATAAAATCTACCCCTGCCACTCCCCCCCCCCCACCACCACCAAAACCCGCCGACCGGTTCTGCACTTGGCCAGTACGTGTCTGCTCCAGTTGTAACTGGACTGCAGTGACACTAAGGCGAATTTCCCAAATTATATGAAAGAATAAATTTTTAAAAATAATAATAATATAAAAAATACAACAACTGTTTTGTTGTGAAATAGCGTTATTAACAGTTTGGTCATTATTTATTGCTTGTTACGTCATTGTTCTATGGCTGTGTGGGCAGTGCATAGTGTATTAGTGTGATGCATAATTTACTATCAAACTACCAATCAGTCTCAAAAAGAACATCGCAGTGTTGTATAGCACCAATTTTATTGTATGCTTGCAAACCCTGGACGCTAAACACAGAAACTAAGAAAATTGGAAGCAACAGAAATATGGTTTCCGAGAAGAAGGCTTAGAATTCTATGGACTACAAGGAAGACAAATGAAGAAGTGTTGAGTCAAGCAGATGAAAAGAGGACACCCCTAAACAAGGTCAGAAAAAGACAGGGAACATTCTTTGGACATGTCATAAGAAGACGAGGACTAGAACATTTAGCAACAACAGGGGGAATTCAATGGAAGAAGAAGTCGGGGATGACAAGACATACAGGTGCAGGATGACCTAAAGGCCTGGCTGGGAATGCACACCACCAACGTCGTCATCGGGGCTAGGGAAGATCATGTGAGATGGAGGGTCATGATCGCCATCGCCTGCCTGCAGGGCACTTAATGATGATGATGATAATTTATGGGCAGGGAGGCACCGGTCTGGCTCCTACAGAAGCCGTGGTCTGTTTCACCCCTTATATCGGAGTTCCCTACACTTTCTTTAGAAATACGATCGTGCAGTGATTTTACATTTTGCACGCTTGCGTACTACATCATTATGTAAGGTGATGAATCATTAACTTGCAACTTGCAAAGTCTTGTTGAAGTTTTTGTAAGTCTAATCCAGGTTGTGTCAGTTTGTTCTTTACAAATGTTTATGATTCATTTGTTCTAAATTCAAAGAAACATCTGTTATCAAACTGTGGGGTAGAATAGCTGGATTATTGCATTTTATTGGAAAATATTTATTTCACATATTCTATTCGTGCAAATTCACCCACAAGAGAAGGCATGCAAAATATTTGCCAGTAAAATACATTATTCCCATGATGATCTTATTTTTCTAAGTAATTTATCCTCTCACGCTCAGCCTATCTTATTTCTTTGTGTGCCAATCACCGCTTTAGGCCCATTGCGAATGACATCACAGAGTGTTTCTGTTTGGAACTTCCGACACCTAAAATGGCGGGTGGATCAGCTGAGGAGTGTAACTTCGAGATAAGTCTAAGCGGTTAAAATGCCTGCTGGTTGCATTGCAGTTGACTGTTATGTCAGGGGTGGAAAGGATGGACCCAAGTTGGTCAGATTCCCTACCATCCGTGTAAACAAAGGAAAGGGAGTGAAGGAATTGACCTAACGTCTCCCATGTGGGTGAACGCACGTGTCATTGTTTACTGTAGTGAACTTTTTTTTAGCTCGCCGCCGATTGGTTGGCGAGGCCTGAAGTGCTCACAGTGCAAATCAGCTAACGAATCAAAATCAGTGCTACTATCGCCATGGTTATGCGTCGGTCCTGACAACTAAAATGGCCGATATCCGCAATGGGCCTTTATCGGTTCTTCATCAGATCCCATTTGTGCCAATGGCCGGTATATTGGTGCAAAAGAATGCTAGGCCATTTTGTTTCGGGAAGAAAGAAAGTCGACTTTCTATTACAGATGTTGCTGTAGTTAGTCTTCATTCATTTGCCCTCTATTTTCTTCCTGCATTGGCAAACATGGAAAAATTCATGGCACACAAAGAGTTAAAGAATGAATGAAAAATTGATAATGCACAAATAAACTAACTTCATCAAGGCACAGGAAACCCTCTTGTTGTACAACTCAGCTACTCAGCTGTAACATTATGCCCAGCCTGAAGCTGGGTTTTCATGGGTACAGAAACGGAAGCGTTAAAAACCATCAAGCAGTGAAATAAAAATATTGTTTTTATGTGTATAGAAACACCGTTTCCGTCCACGTGGAAACACTCTTTCTTTTTTACTACATGATGAATGTTTGACCTTTCCGTTGCCATTTCCGTTTCCGTATGCATTGGAAATACAGCTTAAATGTATACATTTTCTTAGTTGCAGGTGTCAGCACGGCAACATGTAAGGACAAGTACCAGCAAGGTGGACCAGACTTTGTACATCTAGCGATGCCAGAACAGTAAAGGCACATGTATTGTAAAACCATGCATCAACTGTTGTTCTTGATTTCCATTCATTTCTGGTGAGACGTCCGTGCTGTTTTGTTCACTGTGCTGATCTCACGACTGATGTGATAGATGAGTGATCTTGTCCACAGCAGCCGCTCCGCTATTTTTATGGAAAATGACGTATAAGAAAGTAAAACACCCTTTGCCTCTGTATACTTGTCCATAGCATCCGCTCCGCGCCGCTCCTCACCGCCAATGAGGCAAATTGATTTTTCATAGGTCATTTTCCGTAAAATAGCGTAACGGAGCGGATTTTGTGGACAAGACCACTTATAATAAGGGACTGCACTAAAGTATTAAATTCCGCCCAGACGAAAGTTTTTCAAAAGCACATTTATTTCCGATTTCTGGCATTTTATAAACATGCCAAGCATGTGCAGTGTGAAAAGCATTAAGGGCGAACCTGAGCACTGTCCAAGTATCACCCAAAAAGACAGGAGCAAACATTGCTGAACAAGAACTTTAATACAAGAATCTGAAACAAAACGTCAATCTAATTAGCCGTCTTCAGTTAGTGCAGATTTGAAGACTTTTTCATAGTGGTTTATTTCCTAATTCCACCCGCCAGTACCAGGGCCGGATTAACGCCCTAATGCCCTAAACACAGCCCAACCTTGGTGCCCTTTGACCCTTCCATTGGCCAGACATTGTGAAAACTGACATGATGCTAAAACTCAATAAAAGTGTTAATTAATATGAAATATTAGATTCAAAAGTCACCCTTCTTCCAGGCCAGACCCCACAGCCCTATTATCTCACAATGTGCCGTTTTAGACTGCAGTTTTATTTCCAAGACATATGGGCATTTATTATGGAGCGCTAGTTCAGCTGAACCATGTTAAATACAGTGCTGGAGAAACTGTCAGTGGTACTCCTTATCCCCTTTCCCTGGTGCCCCTTTTCCTCTTGCTGTCCTACGCAGGTGCTCATTTTGCTTCATGGTTAGTCCAGCCCTGGTCAGCATTGGCCGACGGTCAGGGGTGGATAGGTTTTCAACATTGTTAAGCTATTATTTTTACCAATCCACTTGAATTTACGGGGTCTCCAATATAAAAGTCATTAAGCCGTCATATTTAACCGTTTTCAATGAAAATCCAAATACGTCTATCCTCCATTCCTCCATTCTGTCCTTCTAGCTTTCTCTCTTTCGTCCTTCATCTTTTGCAACCCTATACGACATCTATAATAACCCTGGCCAAAAAATGTGGACAACCCTACGTGGGTCTAGTTTTGTGTTCTTAAAACAGTGTTCTGTTTCTGCTGTGTTTCATTTGCCAGACATGCGCAAACCCGACCCTTCTCCTTAAATTATGGCGAGGTTATTGGTTATATCAATGGCCGGGGGGGGGGGGGGTTCCAAGTATAATCCAACCTCGGTAGTAATAATGACTTTCTATAGAAAATTCAGAGTTTCACTAACATAGCTCGTGTAGTATTACTGAAAAGGATAACAAATATGAAAAACACGCATTGGGCTGTTTTTGTCCAAGTACTCGTGGGAAAAATGTGTAGAAATTATCGCAGCACATGGTAATGATGTATTTATTCTAGCCTCAAGTACCTTCAGACATCGTCCTCCACTCTCCGGAGCAACGTCTGTTTGCAGTGCCTCTCTCCAATACATCAGTTTGACAGGGTCAAGATATCTTAAACTGGAGTGTAAACATGAGCTGGCTTATTAAAATTTCGACGGCAGACACTTCAGGCACGCGTTAACGGTGAGCAGTTCTGATGCCTATAATATTACGACAAATGTTCCCGTCACTACTACAAGCCAAGACAGGTGAAACTGGAACATGTGTCAGTGTTAACGTCCAAATGCAGGAGAGGGGTGATCACTTACATGCTTCCATTGCTAACAACTAACCCAGCGACCAAAGTTCTTGGTTTTATTTTTACCTCCCACTCATTTATATCGACCAGTCCAACATTTGGTCATTTTGTTTCTATTGAAAGCGACCACTTGACTTGGCGACCAAACAACTTACCCATCAAAACATTTCGCAACCTCAATTTTGTTTGTTCTCTTTCAAATTTCTGGGGAAAAAAAACAGCAAAAATAACTGAAGATCTTTTAGTAGACCTATGTAGAAGAGGTATAAAAATGCACACTTTGACGCTTGTTTAAAATACATTGTGGTACTTATCAAGCTGTTTCACAGTTCCAATTTATTCAAACTCCGTATCATAATACTAAAGCCGCAAACATTCAACGCCGAATTTCTCAGTTGTGCAAAAAGCGGCTTAATCAACATGTATGCTCGTGAGTGAGCTTGCGAATGAGCGTAGCCTATGTGTGATCTATGCATGACCGTGGAGTATTAAGAATTAGTTCCCTCAAAGTAACAGAGAAAGAAATGCAACAAAGTGACGACTACAACATATAAAAAAGTTTATTTAACATGCCTGAGCGTGGAGCTAATTTACTGAAAGTGTGATAATGTTAAAGACATTCAATCTGTGCTATGTGGCAAAGAGCTGACTCCAGACTTGCTTAACAGGTCACGTTCTTAAAATTTAAATTTAAGATTTCCTTTGTAAATACCCTTTTCGGTTGATGCTTTTGAGAATAGAAAAAGTTATATCTTTATATTTACGTCCAAACACTATTTCCAAGCAGCCCACTCTGACCTCGACAGCTTTAACTCATTCGCGTTAGCTGCTGGTTCTTGAACGATGCTCCATTAAAAAACAATCGCTGAGAGTGGCAGGTGAAGTTTGTCACATGCGTTGCTAAAGATGTGCAACATGACCGTGAGACAGACTTTCTCACGAGCTTTGGAGTGTGCCAGAATTGAAACATAATGTGTTCATTCACAACACCTTATAATGGATCCCATAAGATGTGGAAAAGTTATCATTGTAAGCTGCTGGGAAGTGGCTGTGTGATTGATCCGAAGGGTGTCTTAAATGGTAAACGAGAACTAACCAGTGAATGACAGTATTAGCGTACAGATGAACAGGAATAAGACAGTACGTGGCAGACGAAATGTATGACTTCGATCTTTTTCAAGGCAACTATGATGTTCTAAATTCTCTGCCGGTTACTAATTTTTAATGCTCTGTTTGTTTCATGAGCAAATATTTATTTTTGCCCTCCGTAAATGGTTTATATCAAACCGAAATGCACTGACTAACTTTTATATTATGGGATTTAGTCACGAAGCGTTAGGCTTTCATGTCCGTGGCTGTATTCCACTCGGTGGCCTAACAAATTTAATATTTCTGGAGAACTGTCAAGCTCTGGGGTCAGGGCTGAGGAAAAATGTATCGATTCTGAAGGCAATGATAGGGTTAAAGAGTTACAAAAAAAAAAAAAGATCTATTGGCCTGAAGTGTCAAGGGGACCAATAAAACGTACTTATGTCTTATGTCACAGGTGAGCTGCACACATTTCGATGAGGTCTCATGTCTGTGTCATACATAATATATGACTCAGATGGTTAAATCTAGTACTAGTCTCAAGTATATAGTACAAATTCAGTATCAGTGTGTGTAAAGTATGTTTGTCTAAATTACGACAGTCCGCCTGGGACTCTCTTTAATGCAACACACAAGATGCGCCTTTTCCATTCCTGAATTAAAATCTTATAGGTGTTTGAGAATTTCTTGGACATGGAAACATAGATTATGAAATTGACAGAGGCGTTGATTACATACGTGAAGTCCTTACATATCTCCATTAGGTTAACCATCTTTGTAGCACTTTCTCCACTGCGAATTATATCTGGCTGCACTTGAAAAAGAATGATAAAGTAAGAGTTTGGTATGCCTATGGCCAGGTAGGCCAAACAAACAACCAGCAACATTTTCGCGATTTTACTATCAAACGTCGCTGGTTTTATTTTTGAAGAGGTCATGTTAGCTCGTTTCTGTCCAGCTGAGAAAAGTTTGTAACCAATGGCCATTGACGTCACAATTATGATACCGCCGAAGACTGGACCAATTAACATGCCCATGGCAGTGTTGACTGCAACTAAAATTTCAGAATTTTTTATGAGGTATTCAGTGTATCTGGCTTCAGCCACCCATCTCTCAGATACGGGGAGAAAAGTCCACTCTATCGAATAGACCAGGAAATACGCTGCGTACGTAGCCATCCAAAATAAATAGATAAAGACAACGCATGACCACGTGACTTTGGGTGTGAATATTCTGGTAACCTTGAAAGGGAAATACACGGCGATTGTTCTTTCAGTGGAAATCAGAACAATGTGGGTGGATGATACGCTTCCGAAAAGTCTAACAAAATTGTTCAGATAGAGTAGTTGATAGGTATCATATGTTTTGGCAAGTATCGGGTCAAACTTGGAGATGATGCAGGTCATGCGCCTGATGGGTGCGACGACAACAAAGGCAAGGTCCACCACAGACAGGGACATCAGAATGATGTTGGTGCTGTCTCGGAGGCCTTGATGGTGGAGGATGAGAATATTGAAGATGTTACCCACCACACCGAAAACTGCCACTATGGGCAAAATCACACAGTTGATGACAGTGTCAGTAATAGATGACATCCCATCACCATTGAAGTCAGACAAGGACGTTGTATTCATTTTTCTGTTTTGTAACGACTCTCGCTGCTGTCGTTAATGTTCTGACACGATAATCCCCTCTTGCCCTGTCACGTAGCAGATTTTATGATAAAATAAAATGTTCGTAGAACATCTATGTTGAAACACATTAGAAAAGTAGAATTAGTTTATTCTGCTTCAATAACAATACCTGCACTATAGTCTGATTCTAAACACTTATGTTCATTACAACTTGCAGAGTCATGTGTTTCATCGAGACGGCTGCCAGAATAGTATATTCTTACGAAAACTTTATAAAATAACGATTGATAACACTTATAGCACAGTGAGTTCAAACAAAATGTGCTTTAAATTCTGTCACCACTAGCACTGCTTTAATTTCACCTAAGCACAAAAACACAACCATTATGTTCAGTCTCATGATTATAGTGGCAAGTTTTTGAAAGAAAACAAAGTAAAAGTAATATACACACATGCTTGAGTTACTATTATTTTCTTAGCGTTTCCCCTTCGCTTGCTTATGCAGCATTCGTCAACGAATTGTAATTCTAAATTAAAATGTGGATCATTTAAATCATCTAGATTTCTTCTCTTTTTGGTATGAATTGCCAAAGCTAAACCCAAATTCTGATCAACTCTATGTAACCAAGCTTGAGACAGTGGCTAGTTTTGTTAGGTAAAAACAACATTACAAGTTAACAAGTTATATTTTATAACTGCTTAGGCAATGTTCATACCAACACCGTTATGTGGAAACTTTTCAGATCCGTTGCTCGCTGATTTGAATAGCCAACGTTTAGAACACAAAACGTTCTTTTCAGTTAAAGTGGTATGCCAGGCCGCTGGGCATTGAAAGAAGTAAGTCTTGTGTGTTCTGGCCAGAATTGGTATTGCCTAGGTGTCTCCACTACAGGCCAGAACTTGATGTGAAAAGCAACGTCAGAAAATTGTTCTCTGTACCTTATAAATGTAGTGTAAAAGGTTGATCTAATTAATGTTACCTCCAAAAATTCCAAACCTTTTGTTTGTCATTTGAATTTCTAACTTTTATAATACATAAACCAACCATTTGGTCACAAATTACATACTGTTGTATAATTTACGGGGAGGTGCCTTATAGAAATTAATAGCATAACCTAACTATTTGGTAAGTGATTTAGATGAAAGAAAATACGATAATGATTCATCGTACACTACGATCACCTTGTCCAGTGTTCTTTGAACTATTCACCTTCCTTGTAATTCGGAACTTGTGTTCTTCAGTTGGGGAGATTATAGTTTGCTGAAGAATTTTACAGAATTGTAGACTACTGCATTGATTTTACTGGTCTCTAATGCTTTCTGTTTGTTTTGAAAAATTGAAATCCAGGTAATTGTAGACCTTTCTGTACGCATTACTTGAATTCTACGCATACACTATGTATTACGTTCGTTTAATAGTCGTCATTAAGCTCGAGTAGTTGGTCCGGGAGGTACGCTTGGTCTGTATTGTTTGTTTCTTCTAAAATGACAGGGTTATTTGGTTATTTGTCATTCAAGTTGATAGAAAAACAATAGGCGGATTTGTTTGCCACCTTATCATCTTCTTGTAATTTTTGTGTGATTGCAGACGTTGAAGGAACTTGGAGAGATCGCCACTGATGAGTTCCATCGATACTCAAGTTTCTGAGAATGAATGGGAATGTTGCATGGTCATCTGGAAGAATTAGAAAGAATTAAGTGGTAGAGCTTTCCCCTAAACATGATCGTCATCTACTATATCGGTCAGTCAAAATTGGTGTTTTACATAAAATACCATTGGCAATTTCTGAGAAATAGCAGTCAGCGATGCTATTTTCAAATGAGTAAAACGGCTAAACAGACAAAATAATAATAACAATGCATTAAAGCCCATGCATATTTTTATTTCTACGGTATTTATCGTTATCAGAAATCATAAAGTTAGATTAAATACAAATTTGGTAGTTCAACAGTGCAGGGCTTGATTTGTTCCCGATGACACCAGCTGTAAACTGAGCCATAGCGGGACCTTAGTTCTTAGTTCTTCCAACTCCACTTATCGCACATATGGGAAATTCGATGGTAAACGTTTGCGGCTACAGTGTTAGAATAAATCGGAACCGTGAAACAGCTTGATAAGCTCCACCATGCATTTTAAACAAGTGTCAAAGTGTGCATTTGTTATACCTCTTCTTCACAGTAAAAGATCTCCAGTTTTTCAGAAAATAGAGATAGAACAAACAAGAATTAAGGTGGCAATAGATGGTTACACTTCTAAACTGTGCCAGTACACAGGCGTGACACCACTGCTGTGTAGAATAAGAAATGAATAGGTACAATAAAGTGTGTACGTTGGCATATCTCAAGAGGTCCACTCGCGGGGAGCAAATTGATACCAGTAGCCCACTGACTCCTTCTACGGAGACAAGACATTGTAGTCAGTCCGTCCTTTTTTTTTTTTTAATTGAGAGAGATCAGCACCAATTTTCTCGAAAACTATGTTGGATTCAATCGAAATTTTGCCTGGGCCCATATTTCACACTAGACCTTATAGAATTGATATTTATTTTTTGCTTGTTTAAACTGTAACCTGATTTGAATTTGCTTCTGTCGGCAGTGTAAAAAATATTATAATTACTACCTTAAATGACTGTTCATATTATGCTGTACCACCAGATTACTCAATCACACAGAAATGGGCGTATAAAAGATCAAATACCGAACAGAAAAATATATGGCAAATAATTCTGCCCTAGGCAATCCACATCGTACTGTGTCCTAATGACATAATGCTGCGATCTTTGTACTGTACGTTGTCACCCGTATAGATTTCGTGAATGCGTGCGTGCGCTGAATGTGTATGCGAGCGGTTTGTATAGATACGTGCCCAATAATGTGGACAGTTTCGTAGATAAGATAAGATAAGATAAGATAAGGATCACTTTATTATCCCAAGAGGGAAATTCTCTTTCACAGAGCTTTTAAGAGCACATACGTGGTACACACATCTTACACATCACTACATAAACCTATATCATAACTCAGTAACAAATATGCACGGATTGATATGGTAAGGAATCTTCTTGAAATATGGCACACATCTAGGCTAAAGTGTCTTGCTGAGGAGATTTGTGGAGGGCAAAAAAAATGATCTTCTGTCTCTTTATCTGTTTGTTTTCATGTGCCTTATTCTGTTGCTATTGGATGATCTAGAAATTTGTTGGGTCCGTAGTTGTCCGTGTACGTGTTAGTTATGTGACATAGTTATGATTAAGCTGTTTAACGAAATTTTTAGTCTCTGGATAAATAGCGTCATCTTGGACCGAATTATTGAACAATAATTTAAAAATTAGACGTTATGAAACTGCGCCAACACTAAAATGTGTGTTCACTTTGAATGCGAAAACGATTTGTGTATATTCGGCGACCAGAACCACACGCATTACAGTACACACAATTATGTTCACAAGGTTTGATGTTTCGCACAGTTCGATTCTCCAGCAATGTTTTTTAAAAAATAATTTTAATGTTGATAAACTTGATATTCCCCATTCTCTCTATCCCGTAATCTTGTGGATCGTTTGGGACGCCACAGGAGATCTGTCTACCAGCATCCTCCAATCCTCTCGGTTTTCTGACCTCCTGATTGTATCGCTCAACCTCAAGCTCGTCCATTCTGGGATATTGTCCTCCCATCTCTTCCTCTGTCTGCCTCTCCTTCTCCCTCCTTGCACTGTGCCCTGCAGGAATGTCTTGGCAAGCCCTGATGATCTCATGACATGGCTCTACCATTTGAGCTGGCGTCTCTTGACCAAGGTCAACAGATCTTCGTAGGGCCCAATGACTTGCTTGATCCTCTTCCGAACTTCTTCATTCGTGATAATTATGATCTTTGTAGGAGATGCCCAGCGAGTCTTCGAAAGCATCTCATCTCAGTGGACTGTATTGTCTTTTCTATCTCAGCTGTTAAAGTCACATGCATACAAGTGTATTGATGTCACCAGGGTCCGCATCAGTCTGATCTTTGAGCCGATATTCCCCATTACTAACGTGCCATCACTTACACTGTCTTATAGCCATTTCATAACTCCCTACAAGAGATAAACTTACAAAAGAATTGCTTTTGTTCTGATTTAGGCATTTATAAAACTATTTCGATAAGTGTCGTTTTTTTTGGTGTTGATGGAGATGGCAGAACATGGTAAGAGGATAAAATTAATACTTTTTTTTTTTTTAAGATTCATTCTAAACATGTAATGAGGAGATAATCTAAAGATGATAATAGTATGCTTATCGCGATGCTGCGAATATGGCAGCAGATTACTAATAATTAGAAACTAAAATGAGAATGACGTAAACCCAAAGGTGTTTACCTGCTTTAGAGAGTAGAAAAGAATATAATGTGCCAAATATAACGAGCACAATGTTGAAAAAAAAAGTATTGCTGAGAGTGAACTAAATAAGCATATCATGTCCCGCTTATTTAGATGCAACTACAATTTTATTCCCAAATAGCATTAAAATTAATGCATTCCCCATTTTAATGTTCTGTTTTTCAGGATCATGTTGTTCGATTCTGATGCGGATTTCTGTGCTTGTAGTATATCTGTATTCCTCCAACTGTTTATTTAACCTCATTTTTCGACATCTTTAACCCATTTTAACCAGCGATGGAAAAGATTATTATAATGCATTGCAATGAAAGCATTTTTTAAACCAGTCCATTTCAAAGAATTAGTCCTCTGTGCAGGCTATATCATTTGTTAACCAATAGTATCTGGGGTCAGAGTCGGGTGTTTCCATCTTTCCGTGCCCAAATAGAAAACGTGCATAACTGTATGTCACAAATCCCAGACTGGGAGATGTAATAAGTTATGACAGGACAACAATCACGAACGAACAAGTTTAACACTTAACAGAACAACCCATCAGACTCACACATTTATTAAACATAATTATACAGATAATAGCGCAATTACATACATTATATTATTGAATTTAAATGCCGTACAACGGCCTTATTCCCACATGCACTCTTCCTCGGATCCACAACCCGGTAGTTATTTCCTAAAGACACTTCGGCCTCAGCCTCTCCCCTCAGGGTCTTAATAGCACATTAATAATTCACTGGCACCGCAGTCTCTCAATATCACCTTCCTATTGCCATAACACCTTAGCATTCCACTAGCACCTCCGCAGGGCAATAGCACATTATCATTTCAATTGCCCATCAACATGGCAATAGCACATTATCATTTCAAGAGCCCATCAACGTGGCAATAGTACATTATCATTCCGCTAGCACATCAACATGGTAATAGTACATTATGATTTCAATTAGCACATTCACGCTCATATCTACGTCCCTGTCCGTGGCCAGACTGCCACGACTTTATGTGCCTCTACTGTCCTGCACCGACAGCCTCACTCTTGGCCTATGTGTGGCCCCCGGCCCTATGCTGGCCTATCCCCTGGGCCCACCGTAGGTGGCGCTCTTCGGCCCGACCTCGGCACCTACAAGAATAACATTACATTGGTATAATACCCTACCATTTCTATTCACTCCACCTCTCCTTACAACCCATGAAGCGTACACACAATTGTTCACATTTCACTCACCAAACATCTTACGGTAACACACCTCCATCGTAGTACACAATACTCACTCGTGCTACAAATCCATGAACTCAACTTTCATCTATCGCTCATGGCGCACATTGCTATATCCAATATCAAGGACTTCCACATTCCTCACATATACTTATTTACATCATGGTCATAGACGAATATAATACATCAATCATAACTATTATCAATCATCGTTTCACCTACCAGTCATCACTGGAATAACACTACTCCCAAGTCTTCCGACTGCTCTCCTTATGTTCGCCCGCTGGGCTTTCTCTTGCGTCCGTTCTCTAGGACCTTCTAACTTGCAGTGATAGTAATACAGCGCTCTCGCCTCCTTCAGACCCCCACCACTCATAACATGCACGCTTTTCCTTACTTGTCTACGTGCGTTAATTTTACTCTCCTCCTTTCCCCCCGTAATTATTAACTATCGCTCACTCCACTCGTGACACTGTACTGTATTGCTTGTAGAACTTTCATTCATGACCACACATCTGGCATGCCCATGGTGATTTTTCTGCCAGGTTACATTGTTTCATTTCATCTGAGTCAGTTGTTCTGTCTTAATAGGTTTGCACCACACTGCCAGTATAGTCCTATGGTTGTTATCTCATATTAGTACTGTGTGTAACTCAAACCTGCTGTTAATTTTGTGTTTATGCTTCTATAATACATGTGTACTCCTCTGACCGAAGACCCCAACAGTTGCAAATTCCAAGGACAGAGATCGACCGGAAACAAAGTCCTCAACACTGCTTTTTAGATTCGCCTTTGCACCCTGTTTATTATACTCCCTGTTTGTATTTCTTACCAGTAAGAGACAGAAAGCTTGAGATGTCTCTTCAAATAAGTTGAGAATGACAGAGTAATGGAGATAGAAACTATACTGTTTATTACATTTACAAAACTCTTTCCAGATCTCCAAAAGCAGCGTATCTAAAATAAAGACTTAAATTCTACACGTGTGGCTTTGTCCTGGATGACTCCGTCTGGGTCATGCCCATCTCACACACCGTTCTTTACTCAGGGGGGAAAAGTCGCGTCCCCTCCCTCCCCCCTTTCCGACTGTGTGGCATGCACAAAAAGTAATTGTCAACTATCAATAAAGCATACTGAATATGTCGATTTCATGCCCATTAGAACAAGGCACTAGGCCTGTGGATGCACGAAAAAATTATTCTCTGACGTGGACCTACAGCGTGTCGTGTCCTTTCTGAAAGAGGATAAGCTCTACAGCTTGATTTAAAAACGTTTTTGCACACTTACAAAATTCTTGTCAAATCTCCGGAAAACAACTTTTGAGATATTACCAATTTCATAAAAAGTACACTTATCTTTTAATTCTCCTTGTGAAATTTATATTTATGAAGCTCTAAATACCGAATATAAATAAAGTAAAATCTTGTCAAACTCAGTATCACACTGTGTCAGCGGATGACTTGATTGTCTGGCCATATGAGTACTTCATTCATGATTTATAATCTGGCCATATATTTCGTGTGTCACTGATAAAGCATAAACTTCTCAAACACACTTAAAAGCTAAGTACACAATAAGGGCTGTATCCTCTTCCTCTTTGGCTGGGTTAAATGTTGTAACTCAGTCATCATCCATTTTTCCTGATATCATCTATTTTTTCTCCTACTGAGGCTGGAAGAAAACCTGATTTACTGTCTGGGCGATGAGTGTATCAATATTCTCCAACTATAGCAAATAATCAGTCAGTGAGCTGCACAGGTTGAAAAATGGCCACGTTTTTATCAACAAATCAGGAATTCAAAATAACGTAGGGACACCCTGGTCTAGAGGGAACGTGCTCGCCTCTCCTGTCGAAGGTAACAGGTTCGATTCCCTGTCGCTGCAAGCATGTTGGAATTTTGGGATTTTCTCATAGTTCCTGACCCTGAGCCTATGGTAGGTAGGATCGAGCACCTATCTCCTCGGATAAGGACGAAAAATTCGGAGGGCCCGTGTGCAAGTTGAGCACGTTAGAGATACCTTAGCAGTTGGAAATCGAGAAGAGCAGGCCGACAGGCCGCTGCCAGGGCAAAATTTACAACAAAAAAAAAGCTGTATTTTCTGTTTCTAAATCGGTTTCATATGCGAGAGGAAGTGTGAAACACATAGGTGTATCTATACTTTCATCAGAAAGTGAATATGTCTGCAATCTGGCATAATATGAAATGTGGTCATGTCATCAGAACATTAGTGTGGCAGAGCTATTGTTGAGCTGTTGTTTATGTAATAGTATTCCAGTCTGAGCTTTAGTAGACACACGCTCTTGCCGTGAGGCCTGCGACAGCAGTCCGAAATGGAAGATCGTGTTGTCAAAAATGTTAGATCTAAACCATTTTCGTACCTTTCAGATGAATTCTCACTTTTTAAATAGTCGCTTACATTGAGGGACAAGTTATGGAGTTCCAGCTTTTCACCACAAGCTGATTAAACTTAAGGATCTTATCCACACACATACACACACAAAAACCACTGTGTTAGTTGTACTCAAATTTTATTCTCATAGTTTAGTACATATTTCAGGGACGCAATCCAAGCTGCAGGGGTCAAAATCAAAGCGGCAAATACAAATGACATCCCGGTCGGTGATGGCATGTTGTAATTTTGGTATTTTTCTCATCTTTTCAATTCCCTGATCCTATGGTAGGTATGATCAAGCACTTAGCCTTCTCGGATAAGGACGAAAAATTCGGAGGTCCTGTGTGCACGTTTAAGATACCTTGGCAGCTGGAAACCAAGAAGAGCAGGCCGAACAGGGCAAAATTAAATAAATTTTATCCCTACCACTCCACCTCCCTCGAAAAAAAAAACTTAAAAAAAAAATAAACCAGCCGACCCGTCCTGCACTGTGGCAACACGACGTGTCTGCTCCAGTTGTAACCGGGCTGCAGTGATACTAAAGGGAAATCTCTCAAATGGGATTAAAGAAGTGTATGGAAAATACAAAATACACAAAAAAGATTTTAAAAATTCTGCTTACCTCAGACTTCAGAGATGGGAAAAAAAAAAAAAACAGCAAAAAACAGTGCAGAATAAACTCGTTGTCCCATAGCCCATCTATTCTAACCTACAGCCTACTTGTGAACCCAGATTATGTTACACGCAAGAAACGCCTTTTCCAATCCTGAATTAACATCTTGTACGTTTCCGAGAATTTCTTGGACATGGTGACGTAGATTAAAAAATTGATGGAGGCGTTGACAAGGAACGTGAAGTCGTAACAGATGTCCATCAGGAAAACCATGTTTGTAGCCCGATCACCATTTCGAAGAAATTTTGGTCGCACTTGAAAAAGAATGGCAAAGAATACATTTGGGGTGCCTATGATTAGGAATGCTAAACAAACAACCATTAACATTTTCACGACTTTACTGTCAAATGTCGCGGATTTTGATTTTGAAGAGGTCAAGGCAGTTCGTTTCCGTCCAGCCTTAAAAAGTTTGTAGCCAATTGCCATTGATGTCACAACTATAACAAAATTAAAGCCCGGAGAAAGTATTATGCGCACGAAGGCGTTCATTGTGATAAGAATTTCAGAATGTTTAATAACGAATTCTGTGAATTTGATATAGGCCATCCATCTCCCAGGTTCAGAGAGGAATGTCCACCCTATTGTGTAGATATTGAAAGATACTCCATACGGCAGCAACCAAAATAGATAGATGAACGCAATGAACATCCAGGTGATCTTTGGTGAAAATATTCTGGTAACTTTGAAAGGGAAATACACGGCGATTGTTCTTTCAATGGAAATTAAAACAATATGAGTCGATGAGATGCTTCCGAAATATTTTGCAACGTTCATGAAATAGGCTTGTTGGTAGGAATCATACGTTTTGGCAAATATCGGGTTAAATTTAGACATGATGCAGGACACCCGCCGGGTGGGTGTGATGATGTCATAAGCCAGGTCAGCCGACGACAGAGACATCAGAATGATGTTGGTGCTGTCTCGAAGACCATGATGGTGGAGGATGAGAATGTTAAAGATGTTACCTACTACGCCGAAAACTGCCAATAGATGCAAAATCACACAGTTAATGACAGTGTCAATAAAAGATATCAGTTCATCACTGATGATGTCAATGAAGTCTACCTGCGATGATGTATTCATTTTTTGTTGCGGTCGTTGTTTCTATTACTGCTACCTGGGTTGCTGCTTTTGTGCGGACGCTTCTATCTGATCTGGCTCTATCATGCACCAGAGTGTAAGATAAAATAATTTATTTAGGGTAGCTTATGAGGAAGGAGAAACAGAAACGTAGCTATGGATTCCTCTCCATTTATGGTAAATAAGTGACATGCAGATATAATATGAGTGGCATTCAGTCCTGACACGTCTGGCTAGCATTTGGCTCAAAATACACTCAGTAACACCGTGCATAAATACCGCTTTACATTGTTGGGCTGGCAATTTTGTATTTAATTAAGGATTATTTTCGGCATGACTGAATTCCAGAGAAAGAGAAATCTGTCGAGATTGTAAAGTGACTGTTATTTTGGATGTCCCTCCCTTCCGTTTCAATCAAAACAATCACTAACCAGCCGCACTCTCTGCAGATGTTAATTGTATGGGAAACATTTCACTGAAAGGGGTACTGCGGGTTTATTGAGGACGTATCTGATTTTAGCTAGCTTATTTTGTAGGAACGTTAGTGTGAAATTTCTCTTTCAAGCACTGAAATTTCCATATAATGAACGTGTTTCTAGTGCTCAACTGATCTGACGTCCTTAAATTTCTGCAATCACACGAGGATATGAGAAAGTGGCGAGATCGCAATCAAGAAACACTGATGTTTTTCTTTTGTTCAGGTATCAAACTGGGTGGCAAATCATACCCTTGGATGAATGGACATCACAAAATATTGCCCGGTGCAACGTTCGAACTCGATGAGGGTTATTAAAGATAAATAGACATCCCTAATTATTATATGTCATCTAGTATTAGAGCAGCTCCCGTAAACCATAGCCTATTCACAGAATACATGTTTGGTGAATCTAAAAATCTATAATGGTGAGTGTCGATCTGTCGAAACCTAACAAGAAGTGTTACTGACATTCAATAGTAATCAGTGTAATGATTTCTCAGTCTAGAAAATTCTCCAGCAAAATGAGATTTCTGTATAAGAAGGATACAGCTCTGATGTGCTGTGATAGAGAATCATTGCAGCAATTGTGGATAAGATGGGATATGCTAATAATCATATTAATTTGATAAATTATAATTTATTTGCAGAAACCCAGCGTTTGGTCGTAATATTTGAGGATTAACATATACATAAATCGACAGACCACACTATGTTAAGCTAACGTCTTTTAGGCGTAACCCAAATGATTCCCACAGCATAAGTGATGTTAAACTGAAGATGGCAGTTTCAGTGTTGTAAGAGTTGGACACTGAATTCAACGTCTGGACATTTTGGATGCAGCTTGATCAAGAACGACCTTGCACATTCATTATCTATTGTATTTTGTAATGGACAGATCTTTCAAAAGGTGTTTTCTCCTCGTCAAGTACTGAACATCTTGTCCGAACAACTAGAAAGAAAAGCATGAGGGTATTTGAGTGAACATCTGGTTATATTAACTAATGGTCACTGCCTCAGATCCTGCATAGATGAGTTTTGAGTTTCAGTTTGAATTTGGAGATACTACGTCGACACGATCAGGGTCACACTGTGCTAGAAAAAAAGCAAGACGACAGACAGAATAATATATCAGATTGATGGGACAGGAGAAGACCCTACCAGGAATGAATGATACCCATGTTTGTAAATGAAATTTATACTTGAATTGATTAGTGCTCAAAGCAAGTAAGAAGCGGAACCCAAACATGTCTGTGTGTTATCTTTATTTTGATTTCGTAAAAGTATGTACAACTGTTGTAATGAGATTGATAATAGTGATTGTGATTTTATGGTTCAGCGAGCTCAAAACAGTGCTGGCAATGGCAATTGCAAAATTCAAAATTAAACGTATTTGAAGTCACTGGATCGTTTAGGTTTATAAGAACGTAAGAAAATGTTCAAGAAAATCCTGGTAGAAAAAAAAATTATTTTTCTCAATTGAACACGTGACTAAGAAGGATTTTTGGGAAACATGGTCGTTTAACCTTGGAGCCCTTCGTCCATTCTGTGACACATAGTAACTAACATTTTATCCGAAAGAATGCAGTTTTTCTTTCCTAGAGTGGGTTTTGAGAAATCAATTGTCGTTAATTAAGAATCGATATGTACCGGTTCGTCAATTTCAAATATCAATATGACGGGACCTGACGCCATTTTTGCTGTGTAGTTGACTACTGACTGCCAAATGCCATAAAAGTCGCTGGATTAGAATCTCTGTGGACCCTTTAATTCCTTGCAGAGTCGTGGGAGCACTGCACTGATGAGCCATGCACCAACTGTCTCCACCTCTGGCGGTCATGGGTGGGAGTCTGGATTGTGGCAAAGTTTTTCCCCTGTCCATTCAGCAACTTTGTCCATCCATTCTTTTCTTTGTCTGCTCCATCTCCTCATTCCTGAATTATACCCTGGAAGATGGTCTTTGACAGTCCACTGGCTATTGTCACAAGAATAAAAGCATTAAAAATCAAACGAAAAGGTGCCTTTGAAGCAGACAAGCAAACTCGACCTTTCTGGAGGGTCCATATATTAATGCACAAGAAAAAAAAAGATCTTCAAATATGGTATGGCAGAACTGCATCAGCATGAACGTTCTCAGTATCCGAGGTATCCTTAACAGAACAACAGCAAGTTGAATACATCAGCATCACTGACAGACTCCGGTGACATCGATGTCGAGCTGTTTTACATTAGTTGTGTGATCTCACACATCTTTGGAGCCTTCCATGAGGTGGGTAACGTCCTAAATAATCACAGACCCCATTATCACAGTGTCCGAGACAGCACCAATATTATTCTGATGTCCCTATCTGTAATGGACCTGCCTTTTGTTGTCGGCGTAGTCATCAGGAGCTTGACCTGCATTGTCCCGCAGTTTGACCCGATACTTTCCAAAGCATATACTCCAAGCAAGCAGATGTTGTCCTTTTTGGTAGATATTTCGGCTATGTATCATGATCGCACGCTATGTTCATTTCCACTGAAAGAACAATCACCGTGGAAAAGGCTCGTCTTATGTATTACTAAGTTTGAATTTGTCCTGTCATAAATCAGAAAATACCATTTTGTTATGTTCCTCTTTTGAAAAGACAGACACTCAGAAGGCAGAGAGGCAGACAGACGGACAAATAGACAGACAGACAGACAGACAAATAATAGATAGATGACCCACGAGTCATAGTTAGGATTCGATAAGATCATTATATATTTCTTCCCGTACACTTTTGCATTACGGCACACATACCTTGTAAGGACACTAGATCCATACTGAATCATTTACCCATGGGTGTTGAGAAACTGCAACATCCTCATCAACATCATTCTGAGAGATTCAATTGAGGTTTAGATAATAAGATAGTTCGTTTTTATTTAGGCATATATTATATAATATTTGTCTGCTGATATCAGTAGTTCAAAATGATTTTTTTTTAAATGAAGTAACTGAAGTATTTTGTTCTTGGAAAAAAATTGTATTCTGAGATTTCAAGTTTTAAAAGTGCATTATTAGAATCAAGTACACGGAACTTTGAAATTCAACTGTGGACTCTAAGATAGTTTTGTTTATTTAGATGTTCTCATGAAGATCTAGATCTAGATCTAGATTTGTGTCCATTTTTTCGAAAAAGAAACGAAAATTTGTACATATATATACCAGTACATCTAACTTTGAATTTCAGCTCTGAACCACAAGATACTTTTGTTTCTTTGAATATAGTAAGCTTAGATCAGGAGTTCAAGAAAAAAAAAAAAAAGAAACCAGAAAAAGACAAACGATGAAGCGACTGAAATATTTTGTCCCTGGAAATTGTATTCTGAGATGCACAGCTGTAAAAGTACATTAATGGATATTTTCTCTTTCAAGTAGACCTAACTTGGAAATTCCAATCTGGATAGTATTATTTATTTAGTCATGTAATAACTAACGTAGGTCCAGATCGTGATCTATGTACATTGATCAAGTAATTATGTGTGATCTTGGCAATTTCACTTCACATAGGACTGCACGTAGGAGTGACATTGTTCTTACGTAGCTCTGTTGGTTTCGACACCTTGCCGACATCGGTTTGATGTAGTGAATCTAACAGTATAGTAATCCCACCAGCCTTGCGGAAATCCGATTCTAATCTACGTCGGACTGACATAGGGATGTGGACAGGGAATAAATTGTTTGTCAGATGCAGTCTTGTTCCATATCCCCGATGCATTTAGTCCGAGACGCAAGCCTTTCTTGAGAGAGAAAATGCAATGAACTGAAAGTTCTTAAAAGAGAACCCCCCCAAAAAATATCTCTCAAGTATCGCTCCTTTTTCTCCGTCTCTCTGTGTCTCACCCTCTCTCTCTGCCTCTCATCTCGCTTTCTCTCTGTTCCTGCCTCTTTCTGTTCTCGCTCTGTCTCTAATCTCTGCCTCTCTCTCATTGTGTCTGCATCGTCTGTGTGTCTCTTTATCCTTCTCTGCTTCCCCTCCCAAGCCCCGTTCTTTCTCCCTCCCTTCTCTGTTTCTTTTGTCTCTCCTCCTTTCTCTCTTACACCAACCCTCTGTGTGTGTGTAAATATGTGTGTGTTGTTTTTGTTCCACGAGATAATAGCACTTACTACAAGAATTTAGATCATAATAAAGCTCCTCTCAAAACAAAACAAAAAAGAAAGATATACCTAGTTTTTAACAAGACTGACATTAAAATTTGCTGGTTTTAATGTAAAATTTCTGGATCATTTTTACTATCAAAGCAGCCAATTTTTTTATAACAATAAATGAACTTTGTGCAACGATACAAAGACAAGTATTGAATTTGAACTAAATTCCATTACTTAGTTGTATCAACAATATCGGCTAGAGCTGGGTTTTCATGTGCGAGGAAACGGAAATGGCAACGGAGACGTCAAAAGCCCATCAAGTAGTGAAGAATGTTTTCATGTGTATGGAAATGCTGTTCGATGTCGTCTACGACACAGCACGAGGTCTCACTGCTGGCTGCGTCGTAGCTATCTGCCGTCAGCTGGACTTTTGGTATGTCGTCTCTCTGATGGCAAACAGTGTTTACATGTACAACAGCAAGAATCTGAACTGGGCGATATTTAACTAGTTTTCTGTTAACTTATCCACATTATTAAAATCTCCATTGTTTCTGAAAGTCTTTTAACAGTCACCAAAGGAGAACTTCATTTGACACAGGATTTGAAATATTTTCGAGAGCCAGGCTTCCGGATATGTTTCATACTATATGTTCATATCTTCAGGTAGAGTGACTGGTGGGGAAACGCCAACTAGGCCAGATACATATCAAACTCCATAGTCTTTGTTAACAATGAACAAGGGGGTTAGAGAAATTGAAATGTGGACACATTTGGTCGCTTTGATGAAGAGGCTTGAAAGATTTAGATAGATAGATAGATAGATAGATAGATAGATAGATAGATAGATAGATAGATAGATAGATAGATAGATAGATAGATAGATAGATAGATAGATAGATTGATAGATAGATAGATAGATAGATAGATGGATAGATGGATAGATAGATAGATAGATAGATAGATAGATAGATAGATAGATAGATAGATAGATAGATAGATAGATAGATAGATGGATGGATGGATGGATGGATGGATGTATGGATAGATAGATAGATAGATAGATAGATAGATGATAGATAGATAGATGATAGATAGATAGATAGATAAATAGATAGATGGATAGATAGATAGATAGATAGATAGATAGATAGATAGATAGATAGATAGATAGATAGATAGATAGATAGATAGATAGATAGATAGATAGATAGATAGATAGATAGATAGATAGATAGATAGATAGATAGGGACAATGTTCAGAGACAGACGGACATATAGACAGATAAAATGACAGAAGGAGTTATAGGCCTAATGCTGGAACAGAATTGAAACAACAATGGTGTTGTTAATATTGCAGAATGTATAAAACATGTATTATGAAAGCTGTCACAAAGTATTGACATACAAACGAATCACTTTGCAAGTTTTCCTTTACTGTACAGAGACATTATGTCCTGAGCCAGGGCCCATTTGACATTTGAGATCGACACATTCACTATGACACTGCCATGACATCTCGCCGAAGCTTGTCTTTCGCAATTTTACCAATGTTTCTTTTTTTTCTTCACAACGTGGGCCAATTATGTCATCTTCGGCCCTTATAATTAATGTTCGAGTTTAGGAAAAGGGACAAACATTGTCAAACTTAGAACAACCCAATTATCTATCCGTCTCAGGCTACACCCAAAAGGCGCCGTTTCCATCCCTGAATTATAATCTTGTAGGTGTTTGAGAATTTCTTGGACATGGAAACATAGATCAAGAAATTGATGGAGGCATTGACAAGGAACGTGAAGTCGTTGCACATGTCCGTTAGAGCGACCATGCCTGAAACTCGATTTCCACTGCCAACAAATTTTGGTTCCACTTGGAAAAGAATGGCAAAGACATTATTTGGAGTGCCTATGACTAGGTATGCTAGACAAACAACCATTAACATTTTCACGACTTTACTGTCAAATGTCATGGATTTTGATTGTGCATGTGAAGTGGTCATGGCAATTCGTTTCTGTCCTGCCTTGGAAAGTTTATAGAAAATGCCTACCGATGTCACAACTATGAATAAACTAAAGCCTGGACCACGAATCATGTACACGACGGAGTTCACTGTGACCATTGTTTCAAAATTGTTTGTAATGAAATCTGTGAATCTGACTTCAGCCATCCATCTCTCAGATTCGGAAAGAAATGTCCATACTATTGTGTAGTTATTGAAAGACATTCCACGCACGGCCAACCAGAATAAATAGATGAACACAATGCACATGCAGGTGATCTTTGGTGAAAATATTCTGGCAATCTTGAAAGGGAGATACACGGCGGTGGTTCTTTCAATGGAAATTAAAACAATGTGAGTTGATGATAACATTCCGAAATATCTCACAAAATTGTTCAAATAGACTTTTTGATAGGAATCGTATGTTTTGGCAAATATCGGGTCGAATTTGGATATGATGCAAGACACCCGTCTGATGGGTACCAAGAGGGCGTAGGCCAGGTCCACCACAGACAGAGACATCAGAATGATGTTGGTGCTGTCTCCCATACCTTGATGATGGAGGATGAGAATGTTTAAGACGTTACCGACCACGCCAAAAACTGCAACTAGATGTAAAATCGCACAATTAATGACAGTGTCAGTGATGGAGAGTAGTTCATCACTGATGATGTCACTGACGTCCGACGGTGATGAGGTATTCATTTTTACTGTTTTACGGTTACAAGATGAAATAAACTATTGCTAATTTAGAGAGAGGAAAGTTACAGGAACGTAGCAGTAGATCGCTCTCTATTTATGGAGAATGAGTGATAAATATGCAGATGTAATAATTATCAGTAACTTTCAAGTCTGACACGTCTGACTAGTGTTTAGCTCATAATACACCCGTTGATGCTGTGAATAAATACAGCTTTGCGTTGCGCAACTGGCAATTAAGTATTTAATTAAAATGTTCGCGAGTTTCAATTACATAGAAAGAAAAATCACTCGTGATTTTAACGTGACTGCACTTTTGTGTTTCTTTTCCTCTCATTAATTTTAAAATAATCATTTCCATGCTGTTCTCTCTGCACATGAAAGCTTCTACTGAGAATGACAATGAAAAGTGCATGTTACCTGATCTTAACTGGGTCATTTTCTTGGAGATGTTAGTGTGACGTTTCCCTTTCGAGCATGAGAATTTCCAAATAATGAAAGTGTTTCTAGTGCTGACCTAATCTCTGCAATCACAAGAGCATACGAGAATGTGACGACTTCGCAATCAAGAAACACTGTCATTCCTGTGCTGACCTCAAGTTAGATGGCAAAGACCATAATTGGGTGAATGATAATCACAGAATATGACTACCACCCCAAAGAACGATCAGAGCATGATGACAGGGCTTTAAAATAAACGA
Organism: Onchidella celtica; assembly: GCA_963931925.1. Taxonomy (NCBI): domain Eukaryota; kingdom Metazoa; phylum Mollusca; class Gastropoda; order Systellommatophora; family Onchidiidae; genus Onchidella; species Onchidella celtica. The sequence goes on from OZ007569.1 coordinate 20,584,678, forward strand.
AAGTCCCCTTCATCATGCGGTCTATTCTTAGGGCGCATTATAAAAGTTACTACGTGAATACAGAGCACGTGTTATTAACATAAAAACTCAATTTGCATCGATCTGTTGAAACGTAACAAAAATGTTACTGACATTGGTAATTTATGCAGTGATCTCTCAGTCGGGATAATTCTTCGACAAACTATGGTTCCTCAAAAAGAAAGAAACGGCTCTGATTTCCTGCGACTGAGAATTATTGCCGCAATTACTGAATAACACAGAATAATAAGCTGATAAGCATTTGATAAATTCGTCATTATAAATTATTTCCGAAGACGTAACGTCTTGGTGATGAAATTCGGGGGTTAAAATCGAAACAGACTGAATGTCTAATTATATTAAAATAGCCATGCTTATAATGGATAATCCAAATGCGTTCCGCAACGTACATCAATTTAAACTGAAACTGGAGGTTTACTTTCGTAAAGATGGACATTAAAATCAAAACATGTCGTGTCGTGTCTGGACATTTCAGATACAACTTTATCAAGATCGACCTTTTACATTCATTCTTTATGGAAAAAAAAAGTGCACAGACTTAGATTTTTCAAATGATTTTGTTTTCAAGTAAAGCACTGACAGATGTCAAGAGAAGAACAAAGGAAGCACATGTTGTTATTTTTAACGTCCAGTGAAAATTCCACGTGTTTTCATGCCGACCAGTACCAAGGGGCGAAAGAAAGCAAATGATTGAAATGATCATGTAATTAAATGTGAGGTCATGAGTTCTTCAAGCCAGTACATGAGGCTATATTACAAGAAGTCAATCATGTGTGTGTATTATTTTAATTTTGGTTTATTTAACACGTTTACAACTGTTACACTGAGACTGAAAATAGTAATTGTGTTTTTGTGGTTCAGCGTGTTCACAATGATGTTGGTGGTAGCAAAATTCAAATCATGTGTATTTGAAATCACGGCTTCATTTATGTTTATCAGAATTTAGGTAAATGTTCAAGAAGACATAACAATTATAATTCCCTCAGCAGTGATTTCCATGTTTATGAGATTTGAAAATGTGGATGATCTTTATCATCAGGAAGTTAAACTAGTACCGTGTCTCATGAACGAGAATGGTTCGGTTATCTGAATTTCGTTCTATTTTTTATGCCACGGTCGTCTCCTTCAAAATACAAGGCCATATCATCAGACACTGTATTTGAAACGGTCGACGACTGTACCATTCAATTCTGAGTAGGTCATACATTATTGAATAAAACAAAGATCTTGTACATGGGAGACCAATATCAGCGAGAACATTGAACAGCAACAGAGGGTAGCCATAAGAAAATGAATACATCAACGACACGGGTGTGCTTCAGTGACATCGGTTCCTAGCTCTTTTAGGGTATTAGCACTATATTTTAATGAGTCTTCGGTGTCATTGGTAACATCCTCAACATTCTAACTCTCCATCATCAAGACTGTGGTAGATCTGGCTTATGTTGTCGTTGTACACATCGGGCGCTTGATTTTCATTTTCTCCAAATTTGACCCGGTACTTGCCAAAACATATTATTCCTATCAAGCAGTCTATGTGGTCATCCTCGGTACATATTTTGGATATGTATCATCAGTGCAGATTGTTTGGATTTCCACTGAAAGAACAATTGCCGTGTATTTACCTTTCAAGATTACCAGAATATTTACACGTAAGGTCTTGTGATCATTTGTAGTATCCACTTATTTATCTTGAATGGCGTGGGTTGGTCTATTTTTCCTTGTCTATGTGTTAGTATGGATTGTGGACGCTGAATTTTACAGTTGGATGTCCGAAACCAAATCCTCAGGTCATTTTCTGAAAAACTGGGATAATGGTCTTTAACATCAATATTTTCGGGGCCGCATTACATGATCTTGAAGTCTTGACTTTTATCTTAGATGTGACGGCACTAGAGATTTGCGCGACAAACGTTTAACATCTGCCTGAATTGAGCTACCATGACCTCATTAAAAACAGTAACAGCAAAGTCGTGAAAATGTTGTTGGTTGTTTCTTTAGCGTACCTAGCCAACGCCGCCCTAAATTTTGTTCTTCAACATTTTTTTTTTCAATCGCATACAATACTAATGTACAATGAAGAAATGATAGATCAGTATTTCAAACAAAAAAGTGACCGCATCAATTTGTTCTTTCGAGTTGTGCTCTGTGAAACAAAGCTCTAAAACTGCATTAATAGAATTGGACATTTGTCTCTAAATTGAGTAAATCTAGAGCTAGCTTGGAAGTTTAACTCTGGGCCATAAGATAGTTTTATATGTTTAGACAGATAAAAAATGGCGCAGATCTAGATCCAGACTCTATGTAATTCTACCGGTAGTCCCTCCCCCCTCCCCCCTCCCCCCAAATAAAAAAAATTGAAGCGACTGAATTGCTTAGTGAGAAAGAAATTTTGCTCTTCGGTGCCAAGCTTTAAATAAGCATTATTAGAAGGCTGTAGTTATCTGCACGTACGGATCCCAGGCGCTTTGCTTATTCTCGACCCTAAATCGTATCGAATCCATGACCCTGCCCCTTAGCCTTTCAACTAAAAAAACAGGAGGAAAGGGAAAAGAAAACCGGAAAGAATAATTAATCATAATTAATTAAGGCTGTTGTCAAGGAGCATTTCAGAAGTCACAAAAGGCTTCAAAATACGTACCTCTAGCACAAAAAACTTGGGGGACGTACGTTCTTGTAACAACATCCTTGTTAAAAATGATATTTCTCTTTGGCTCGGGGGGATGTTACTGGGAAATTCAACTGTGGTCAACAGGATAGTTTTGTTTATTTAAATATGTAATGACTTATATAGATCTACATCTAGATGTATGTACATTTAAATCAGCACTTCCAAAAAAAGATACTATAGAGTGATTGAATCTGGAGTACCGGTGTAAGATAGTACTGTTTATTTGGCCATATACTTTGATCAATAGATAAATAAATAAATAAATAAACAAAATCTGGCCTAATTATTATTATTTTTTTTTTTGGGGGAAGAATTATTTTGTGATAGAAAGTTTACAATTGCATGGAAACGAATATTCCTCTTTGAATCAAGTAGACCAGTAGACCAAACTTTGAATTTCAACTCTGGACCATAAGATACTTTTGTTTCTCAAGACATGGTAATAAATCAAGCTTAGATCAGTAGTTTAAAAAAAAAAATGAAGCGACTGAATCATTTTATTCCTGGAAATTGTATTCTGTGATGTGAAATTTTAAAAGTGTATTAATGAATATTTCTCTTTGAATCAAGCAGACCTAACTTAGAAATTCAAATCTGGACTATAAGATAGTTTTGTTCATTAACTCTCGTAATAATTCGCGTAGGTCCATCTCTAAATGTATGTACTTTGATTGAGTAATTATATGTCATCTTGGCAATTTTATTTCACATAGGAATGACATAATTATTAGGTCCGCTGTTGATCCGCTAAATCTTGCCAACATCTGTTCTATGTAGTGAATCTGGCCGTATGGTAATCCTACCAACCTTACGGAAATCCTACACTAATCTACACCAGACTCACGTAGCAATCTGGCAGAGAGAAAATTGAAAGTTTGCCAGATGTAGTCCTGTTCTATCCCGGGTGCATTAGTGCTCTACACGTTTATAGCCCTCAAAAGGGCTCCCTGGCTAGTTTCCTTGTATTTCTCAGCTTCATGGCCTTCCCAGACCTCAAGAGGGCTCCCTGGCTAGTTTCCTTGTAAATATTTTTTACCGCTTTTGAGGATGTGTTTTTCAGAGGGAGTAATGTGATTCTTGGAGAATACACTCATGAGGGATCACATAATAACCCAACGGTACTTCATTTTGCTGAAAATAAATTTTATATGGGTGTTCTGCAGGTCGGGACCCATAAATCCCGTCATGTGTTTCCAACACCTCAATGTTCTTGGGACTTACACGCCCCATGACCCAAAAAATGGGAAAAATACAGCTGTAGGTCACAATGCCATTGCGCCATACAGTGTTTTGTCTTTGTATAGGTCCACCATGTCTACTTTTATAAACAACAGTGGAAAATTTGATAAGTAAATAGTGATTTTTATCCCTTTACCCAACAGATACAATAATATAATAATATAAATAAAAAATACGACCTTTTACAACAAAATACCTGTTTAATTATCTTTATGCCGTGAACAAATCAATGAAAATGAACACTTTATAGAAAATGAAATACACATGTATCAAATATTTAGGAAAAAAAGCCAGAAGCTCAAGCTACAGCTAAATCAATTCACTAACACCATACGCACACCATTCACATCTTCTTTACTCAATGACATTGATTGCAAAACTGACACCAGCTCAATAGGTAAATCTCAAGGTAAAAAAAAACTACCAACAGAGATTTTCTGAACCTTATGGAATTCATTGAAACAGTTCTTTTTTGTTCTTAAAACAAAGGAATACTTTGCATAGGGAACATTTGCTCTCGGGACGGGACTCTACTCCTTTCGCCCACAAAGACTATGTGGTGTGCACCAAGATTGACTTCCCCTACTGCTGCAGGGGCAGAAAAATGTTTAGTTTTCTTCTCTTTGGAGCCACTTGAGACACACTTGGAGTGGACAGAGGCCGTCCAACTTTTGGTGGATGGGCAATGGCCATCAGACTTCGTGCTACTGATAGCGAGCGACGAAATCCTAGGAGAGCTACACGTGTCCCTGTCAGCTTCCTGTGGGCAATGAAAGCATTCACTATCGTCCTCTCAATAATTCCGAAAAAAAATTCGATGCCACCATTATATTTTTACTTCATGTTGAGCCCACACAGTGCGCAAAGCAAATCCGCTTTGTCTACACAACCCATGCTCTTGTTATAGTCAGAGCAATTTTCTAGGACATGGCACATTCAGTGCTGTCCCATCTTTTTTTTTGTCCTGCATACAAAGCAACCTCTGCGCCATGGAAATTGGATGCAACCTGGACCGACTTTTTGTCCATCCACTTGACGACCATAACGGTATCATCAGTGGAAACTCTAAAGTCAGAAGCCCCCCTTTTCATTCTTTTGTCTTTTATAAATTTTAATCCTGGCAAGCCTTTTCGGTTGGAGCGAATAGTTCCACAGCCTCTAACTTCATTGTTCAGAAGTCTCTGTAGCAAAGGTAGTGACGGAAAGTAATTGTCAAAGTAAACTTCATACCACTTTCCATACAAACTTTCACACATCCTCACTACAACATTCTCTCCCCATCCAAGCTCACCCTGCCTTTGCCCATTCTTACCCTGATACACCTCAAACATGCTCACATAGCCATCCAAATCTGCCATCAACCAGAGCTTGTATCCTCTCTTTACAGGCTTCATTGGGTTGTACTGCTTAATTCTGCTTCTTCCTTTGAATAAAACCATACTCTCATCCACACTCAACACTCTGGACACATCGCACAGCTTCACAAACGTAGCATTCATGGTATCAATTGAAGGCCGAAGCTTGTAAAGCTTGTCCGTGTTGTCGTTCGGCATTTCTGTATTGTCATTGTTATGGAGATTGGACAAAATCTGCGCAAGTGTGTTTCTGGTCATGGTCTCTGATACCAATGGTACGCCCAAGTCGAGTCAGGGCACCAGTTATGTCCCCATGCAGGTAGTCTGTGGTAGCCCATTAGCTCAGTTATTCCAATGAAACCCAGCAGCTCGGACTTCGTGACGGCAGCAATATGGTTGAGCTGGGGAAGATAATAAACAATAACTTTAAAACAGAACATGAAGAAAGGAATTTTCAAAAACACATAATTGCATTTTTCAATGTTCAGCACAGTGCATGCCTGGGAATTGGTAGACAACAAATTGGTTCAAAGATGGACAGCCAAAATTCATGTAGGTGCACATACAGACAATGCTCAGAAGGAATGGTAGTATGTCATTATCTTTTTTTATCTTTACAAATGTGTAATATGTGACTGAGTTATTGTCAGCGTACAATAGTGTTCTAATAGGCATAACTTCTATAGTGGTCATAGCATGTTGCGAACGTTCTTTTCGTCAAGAGCTACTAGGTGTATGTGTGGCATTGTCAACAATCCTGGTTTATTTTCACGTAGTGCTCATTCACCTGTTGCTGGATCTTGTACAGGTTTGACTGCTCCAAGATGTTTTCCAGGCTGTCGTCCAGATATGTCATGAATACATCTATGGGTCTCTCAAATTTCTCAAATTCTGCCTGTATAGGACCTATAAAAAAAAAAATCATGATTAGCCGATTATAGAATAGCAACACTTTGCATGAATTTGAAAAACATTTTCTTTTCATCCAAACATATTATACCGTCCAGCAAAAAAAGGCGTCGAGTGTAGGCTTATTATTACTATGCTCGGAAACATTTTACCAGTTTTGGGGACAAACAAGCCCTACTTTACAACATGGCATATATTCAAAGATCTGCTAAGGTTCATCGAAATCCATTGCACCAGCAATACATGTCTTTCACCACTACATGTGTTTACAAAAGTCCCTTCCACACTCACACACACACAAAACACAAACCCCATCATTTTTAAGCGTATTGAGTGCATAAAAACTCAATCAAGAAAAATAATGTTTACCTTCAGAGCCTCGGAAAATGTGTTCCTTCTCTGTTGCATCAGTTTTTCTCCATGAAATATGCTCCAGTGCTTGGCGGTGGGTTGGTGCAGCTCCAGAGGGCCCTGGTCCGTCATCAAAAGTACTAGAACATTAATCATCAGTGTCATCATCATGGTTGATGTGACCGAAAGTACCAACTGGCACAAAATCTTCATCTTCATGTCATGCTCATGCTCAGCCTCATCTTCTGACGGCCCCTCATCTGTCATAGCATCATCTGATGGAAGGTCTTCCAGTATCTCCCGTGCCTCAGAAGAATTGTAGCGGAGGAGGGCACTCATCTGTTTGACCAACAAAAAGAAAGTAATAACAATAAAGTACAAATATAAAAGTAGGAAATTTTCTACTATCAATCTCAGATGAGATCCTTTACTGTAAACAACTACACAAACCAAGTCTCATCAGCAATATAAAAAAAAGTAAAGGTGTACCCACAACCCAGTCAACTAATGCTTCTGGTCACTTCTCCCCTCAGCATCACATTTCATTTTGATGATATAGACATCTAGATTCTATAGTTGTAATCGAGAAATCTAGAATATTTTTTTTTATGTACCACAAAAGCACAAATCTACATCTAGATCTAGAACCACAATCCAGATTCTGATGAACGCTATTATTTTATCGTAGGTTCTATACACAATCATAGGTCTACGTTTAAATTGATAGATGGAGTATAGATCTACATTATAGTGCTAAAATATAAATGGGACTTGTGCGTCCCAGTGAATCCCAATTCTACGAAACACATGACGGGATGTGTGCGTCCCATTCCGTTTTCCAACCATTGCTGCCTCTCTAGTGCATTTTCATACTAAAAAGGCTATTATAGGCTCTGTGCATCACCAAAACATGCAACATACAAATTATGAATGACCATGAAAATAACAATACTGTTTAGATGAGACAGGATAAATTTGTTAGCTCACCTTGAATTCCCAATAAAATTTTGGTCCCAGTCTGTCAACTTCAATCAAGCACAACAACGGCCTCCTAAAATCAAATCAACTGAGTTTAGCTTGTCAGAAGAATGGAAGTGTATATCCGTGCAACATGTTGTATGATTATGTTGCCTATCCGTACAACATGTTTACCCAAAAAGCGCGACTGGTGAAGGTTTGCTGAAACAAAACTTGGAATGGTGTTCACGAATTTAAAGTGGCAACACATGGAATAGTCAGATGGACCTGGGGGCGTGAGGGTCTAGTCAGTTTGTACCAACGGGCGGTAGTCTGATTGAATAACCAGGCGAAAAGGGGTTGGGGTAGCCATTGGTGATCGACGTACACTCAAGTAATATTATTAGCGCAGATCACGCAATCTCAGAGCATGAGAATGTTGTCAAGATATAAATAGCCCGGGACTCAGATGTCCCGTCACAAAACAATGTTAAAATAATTATGTAGTATGTAATTAATAACAAATTTTTCTATAAAACAAAGCACCAAACGGGCAGGTGAAGGAAGGAAAAAGAAAGAGAAACAGATTTTTCACGAGATGACTTAGGCATATAATTATCTAAATGTGCGTGCGGCTTCCCCGACCTCTCGCGACAAGTTATTATTAGCCTATGGACATCGCTTGGGACTCGGCTGCTAACTGTTTGTATTGCTATGCGTCTGACTTGCCACGGTTGATGTAATTCTCGATGATGGTGCATTTTTCGTGAATTTGGAGAAGAAAAAGAAGAGGAGGAAGAACAAGAAGATGGAAAATCCAAGGTTAGTCCGTTATTGTTAAAGGAAAGTCCTTAAACGTTTTCAAAACCCTTCACAGTTCCCACTGTTGTTCACTTTCTTACTTGCATTTGCTGCTGGGAGACAAGGCGCTCGAGTTACGTCATGAACTGAAAATCCAGCCGCGGTCCCATGTTATTCTAAAACTAGCTCTATCTTCGGTATGATGGTAAATTAGTATAACGATTGTGACATTGTTACCACATTTAGAAAAAAAAAGTAGTCAGAGGTTTCCTACAACGAACTCTTTTATAATTACAAAGAAAGCGACTTCCAACAAGGTCTAGGGTGAGAACTGAACACCGAACAAAACTCGGCATTTTCTCTCTTCGGCTTTGTAAAAAATGCCGTTGCTTACCTCTCTCACACTTACGCCACAAGGTGGCGCTGCAAAACCAGTGTACACGAAAACCACGAGCTGTCTCATCTTATCATTTCTAGTATCTTTCATAGGGCTTACTGCGTGGTCAAAAACCAAAATAAGACTCCCCTGAACAAAAGAAGAAAAAAAATGTAAAAAGACAGTCTTAGTTTTTACCAAGATGGCCCTTAAAATTTGTCGGTTTAAATTATATATTATATAATTCACGCTCATGTTTTATTACCAAGGCAGCAATACATTTTATAAGAATGCAATGAAATTTGTACAAAGACAAAAGGTGAATTAAGATTAATTTCCAGGCCTTAGCAGTATCAACAATGTTGGCGAAGTCAGTGTTTGAAAGTGAGTACTGACTGACTGAGAGTCATTATCCAGAGTACTCACTGTCGATATCGACAACGACACAGGACTCTTGCCGCTGGCTGCGTCGTATCGATCTGCTGTCAGCTCGACTTTTGGAATGCCTTCTCTCTGATGGCAGAGAGTGCTTTACGGGCAGTCTAGCCAGAATCTGACATGCGTCCATGTTTAACATTTTTCTCTAAACCTATCCACCTTTTCAAAATCTCCATTGTTTCTGAAAGTGTTTTAAATCACAAAAAGAGGACTTCATTTGTCGTGGTGTTTGAAATGGCTCGGGAATCGTGTTTACCGATAATTATGTTTGATGTTCATAACAAGTAATCTTCAGGAAGAGTGATGGTGGAAACATCAACTACACCAGATACATATAAAATTCTATAGTTTTTGCCAGCAATGAAGAAGAGGTAGAAAGAAGATAGAATATGCCTATGAGTAAAAAAAGAGTGGTTAACTTCAATTTTCACCGTTACTGAGAAAACTGCGGAAATTTTAAGGAGCTTTGATTTAAACAGTAGTTTCCGAGAAAAGGCACGACATATTTAGTTTATTTTATCTGAGGGGAGTTAGAGCCTAATTCCACTGAAAGATTCGAAGGTTATATAACCTCACGTTTTGCTTGTCTCAGATTACAACAAAAGTGGAATTAGACCATTCTTTGGCACATGGGCACAAATGTGAATGTCAGTTTATTTGTTCATTATGTAATAACATATCAAACGTTCAACTGTTTCTGGGGACCTGTTGAAACACACATAGAAACATGCAGCAGGGAGAGAGACATTAAGACTGGCAATGTGATGGTTGAACAGACAGATAGATAGATAGATAGATAGATAGATAGATAGATAGATAGATAGATAGATAGATAGATAGATAGATAGATAGATAGATAGATAGATAGATAGATATATAGATAGATAGATAGATATATAGATAGATAGATATATAGATAGATAGACAGATAGATAGATAGATAGATAGATAGATAGATAGATAGATAGATAGATATATAGATAGATAGATATATAGATATATAGATAGATAGATAGATAGATAGATAGATAGATAGATAGATAGATAGATAGATATATAGATATATAGATAGATATATAGATAGATATATATATAGATAGATAGATAGATAGATAGATAGATATATATGTCACGAGTGGAGTGAGTGCAATTAAGGGGATTGCTACAGAGCGGGTGTAGAGTAAGACGGGCTCACGGTAGGCAAGCAAGTTAAGCGTGCTGTTGTGAGTAGTGGGGGGGGGGGGGTCTGAATGAGGCGAAAGCGCTGTATAACTATCACTGCAAGTTAGAAGGTCCGACGGAGCGGACCTGTGAATAAGAGCCCATCGGGCGGACATAAAGGGAGCAGTCGAGAAGACTAGTGGAAGAGTCTTTCCAGTAATGACTGGTATGTAGAACGTTGATTGATTATTATGATTGATGTATTATATTATATTCGTCTATTACCATGATGTGAATAAGTATATGTGAGGAATGTGGAAGTCCTTGATATTGGATATAGCAATGTGCGCCATGAGCGATAGATGAAAGTGAGTTCATGGATTTGTAGCGCGAGTGAGTAGTGTGTACTCCGATGGAGGTGTGTTACCGTAAGATGTGTGGTGAGTGAAAGGTGAACTAGTGTGTGTACGCTTCATGGATTGTAAGGAGAGGTGGAGTGAATAGAGATGGTAGGGTATTATACCAATGTAATGTTATTCTTGTAGGTGTCGGGGACGGGCCGCAGAGCCACCTCGATGAGCACAGGGGATAGGCCAGCATAGGGCCGGAGGCCACACATAGGCCAGAAGTGAGGCTGTCAGTGCAGGACAGTAGAGGCACATAAAGTCGTGGCAGTCAGGCCACGGACAGGGACGTAGATATGAGAGTGAATGAGATACTATATTGTTGCCATGTTGATAGGCTAGTGAACTGATACTATGTTGTTGCCATGTTGATGGCTATGGAAATAATAATGTGTTATTGCCCTGCTGAGGTGCTAGGGGAGTGCTAAGGTGTATGACAATAGGAAGGGGATATTGAGAGACTGCGGTGCCAGTAAATTATTAATGTGCTATTAAGACCCTGAGGGGAGAGGCTGAGGCCGAAGTGCCTTTAGGAGTAACTACCGGATTGTGGATCCGAGGGAGAGTGTGTGTGAGAATAAGGCCGTTGTACGGCAGTCATTTCAATAATAGAATGTATGTAATTGCGCTATTATATGTATAGTTATGTTTAATAAAGGTGTGAGTCTGATGGGTTGTTTTGTTAAGTGTTAAACTTGTTTGTTCGTGATTGTCGTCCTGTCATAACTATTACATCTCCCAGTCTGGGATTTGTGACAATGGGGGCTCGTCCTGTTTACCTGTGGTCATTTTGACATTGTGTATTCGTTATATCTAGTTGTTTTTCTGTTGTGCTAGGAATTCATGCTGTTGCCTTTGTTCGTGGGATGAATGGAAATTTCAGGATGATATGATTTATGTATGTTTATGAATAATAATATGTATTGATGCATGTATTTTGATGAATATGTATTAATGTGTACTTAAATTTCTGCAGAGTGTGCGTGCCAGCCTGTAGAGGTCAAGCAGCCAGAGCTCCGAGGAAGGGGAGAAATTGAAATCTAGGGTCAAAGTTAAGTAAAAGTCAAAATTTTTGTGCCCTGGATTGTGGGCTGTTCCTTTCATCTGTCTGTTTCCCTGTTTTTGCTGTTTTTGTTGTCGTTATAGGTTGTACGGGCGGTGGCGCGGGTTTGCTGTGGTGAGCGTAGTTTATCCTCTTCGGGAGGTGGGCTAATCTAGGAACTTCGTTCATCACAGTGAACAGTTCTATAGGGACCTGTATTTTTGTTTAGATTGTAGCGTTCTATCTTCCTCGTTGTTTTAGGAAGACGTTTCTCTTGTCCCTCTCTTCCCTATTTGTAGATACGTTCTTTTTTTTCAGACTCTGTTCTTGTTTGTACCGTGTTGTGTAATCGGCGTAGTAGGTTGCATTTTTTTCCATTATAGTTTTTTTTTGTAGAAGCTTTGTCCTAGTCTGGTTCGTTGTCCTTGACGTACTTGTGGTCCTTCTACTGTATTTCTTCATTCTTGTCGTTTCTATTTTCTTTTATAATTAATAGTGCTATACATTTTGTAGATACAGAATTAGTTGTGCTGTAAAGATAAATTTCTGAATTGTATTTGAGACAACTGGGTATTGTTATATCTGGTGTGATCTCAGGTCTCTGGTCGTATCGTTAGTGATCATACCGACAGGTTGGTCGTCTTATAATAGATACCATAACCATAAATCTGTGAAATGGCGGAACTCCAACAACTAATGAAGTTGGGTAAGGAACTGGGCCTGGAGGGAGAAGAGCTACGCGGCTGGATTAAAGAACAGCAGGCGGATTTGCGCGATGAGCGTGCTAAGGATAGAGAGCGAGAAAAAGAGGCTCAAGACCGACAGAGAGAAGAGGAAAGAGAGGCTAAGGATAGGCAACAGGAGAGGGAGCTTAAGTTAAAGGAGATAGAAGCTCAAGAACGGGAGCAGGAGATAAGGTTAAAGGAGATAGAAGCTCAAGAGCGGGAGACAGACGCGCGAGTAAGAATAGCGGAGTTGGAAATCAAAAAGAGTGCGCCAACAGAAACAGTTGAGCGGCAGGTACCCAATAAAGGTGGCGTTAGGATTAAGCTCCCTACGTTCGACGACCGGAAGGACGACATAGACGCCTTCCTTTACAGGTTCGAACTGAACGCACAATTGCAATGGGGGGAAAATAAGGAATTATGGGCCACGTACCTGGCGTCTCTATTGCAGGGACGAGCGTTAACCTACTTTAAAGAGCTACAGCGCGAAGACGTGCAAGATTACGATAAGCTGAAGGCTTTGCTGCTTCGCCGATTTGCGCGTACCGAGGAATACTTCCGGGAGCAGTTTAGGCGGGCACGTGCAGATACCAGGGAGGACTTTGCTGCCTTCGTCGCGAGACTAACGGAGTATTTCGCGAACTGGGTAGACTTGGCGCATGTGGGCACGGATTTTGCTAAACTGAAAGACTTAATGATCCGTGACCAGCTGTACGCGTCGTGCCACAAAGATCTGGTGGCTTTCCTGAAAGAGAACGAACCCGCGACGGTGCAGGAGGCGTCTAAGTTGGCGGAGGCATACCGTACGGCGCATCCGTCCAAACCAGTCGCCAGGGCGTACGTCCAAGATGCTGGGTACGTCGCCGTTGTCGAGGGGTCGCCGGCAGGACTTGGGGACAGGTCGCGTCAGCGTGGTGCCTATAGCGGGCAAGCCCAGGGGCAGCGTAGGGGCTATCACCAATCACCGGCATATGGATCCGGTAAGTTTGACCGAGCAGGAGGGCTAGGTCGCGGTAATGGCCGGGGGCGATTTGTGACCTTTGCCGATGACCGACGGCATAGGGACTCTAGTTCCGGTCGCGATGGGTCACGGGGACCCAGGCCTAGTACAGCACAGGGAGCGGAGTGTTGGACTTGCGGACGCGTGGGTCACTTTTCACGCGAGTGTAGGGCCGCGAAGTGTTGGAACTGCGGAAGAGCAGATCACATCAGCGTGAACTGCCCTGCAGGTAGGATAGCGGCGAACGTGGACAGTAGCTCCAGTCCATGTTCCCCAAATAAATTTCATCATGCGGCTGCGTGTGTTACATCGGACAACGGAGGCGGACAGTATTCTAAGTGTCCCAGTTGTGAGAAGTTATTATCTTCCGGTGTTTTACCTTGTGGGAGAAAGATCCCCGTTATAAATTCATGTCATACAGGAGGTGGTCTTAGGGTTTATCCGGGGTTTGTTGGGGACGAACCGGTCTCGGTTTTACGAGATACAGGATCTACCGTTGTGGGAGTGCATAGAGACTGCATTCGGGATTCACAGCTTACAGGTGAGACTGTCCCGTGCATCCAATTTTCGGGGGCCATTGAGAAATTACCCATGGCAAGAATAATCATAGATACACCTTTCCTTAGCGGGGAAGTCGAAGCAGTCGTTGGTTGCTTTCCAGGCGCCCAGCTCATCATTGGGAATGTATCACGGGTAGTTTCCCCTTCCGATGAGAACGTGCAAGCATGGTCGCAATCAAAGGGTATTGACTTTTGCGCCGCGGTCGAAACACGTCGACGGGTAGCGGATAAAGATAAGATTAGACCTTTGGCGACGCCAGCGGTCAACCTAGATATCACGCCAGAGCGCTTGGCGAGATTACAAAGGGAGGATCCATCATTAAACCCATGTTTTGGGGAAGCGCGAACCGAGAAAACGAGGAGATATAAAAACGGGTCGTCCTCCTTTATTGTTCAGGCGGGCATTCTGTTCCGTAATTATGTAACGGTGTCCTCCATTTTAAAGCAGGTCGTTGTGCCAGCGTTGCTGATCGCAACAGTATTGCATTTGGCACATGATGTCCCGCTAGCGGGTCATATGGGGATAGCTAAAACCAAAGAAAGGGTTCTTAAAAATTTTTACTGGCCATCGATCCACAGAGATGTGCGGTTATATTGTAAGACGTGCAGTGCGTGCCAAAAGACGACGCATAAGGGTCGTGCGCCCCAGGCTCCTCTTCAAAAGATCCCCACGGTTTCGGAACCGGTTAAAAAGGTTTCGATAGACCTTGTTGATTTAAGAGAAAGACTATCTTCAGCGCGCACTATAGCAGAAGAAGCGTCTAGTATCGCTTCAGCAAGAGCAAAGAGCTATAAAGATAGAGGGTCCAAACTGAGAATTTTTAAGCCAGGAGACAAGGTCCTATTGTTGTTACCTACGGACCATAATAAGTTATTGATGACATGGAAAGGTCCTTATGTTATTGAGCGAGTTGTTTCAAAGGTAGATTACGCTATCCACATTGATGGATCAGTAAAGATTTTCCACGTTGATATGCTGCAGAGGTCATGAGAGACCAGAGTATCTGTATTCCCATACTAGTGTTGAAGGACATACCTAATGTCGTGTCATTCTTTGACGATATAGCATGCCATACGTCGACATGGTCTGATCATATTCAGACACTAACAGTAATTTTTCAACGATTACGTCATTTTGGGTTAACTGCTAAACCCGCAAAGATGGAGTTGGCATGTCCAGAGATAGTATTCTTAGGACATATTGTGGGTAGAGGTGTTCAGAGACCTGAAGAAACAAAAATTGACAAGTTAGTAGGGTTGCAAATCCCAAAAACAAAGAAACAAGTCAGAAGCTTAGTGGGAATTTTAAATTATTACAGAAAGTTCATTCCAAATTTTTCCTCCTTGTCATCTTCTCTTACTGACCTTACTAAGAAGGGACAACCCGATAAGGTCCAGTGGACGTCTGAATGTCAGACATCATTTGATAATTTGGTGACAGCATTATCATCGTCACCCATTCTGATATTACCCGATTTTCGATCTAATTTTATCCTCAGAACGGATGCGTCGGACTCTGGTGTCGGCGCTTGTCTTCTACAGGAGAAGAACGAATGTCTCCATCCTGTATGTTATGTCAGTAGGAAGTTATTGCAGAGAGAAAGAAAGTATTCTGTGATAGAGCGGGAGTGTCTTGCCATTGTCTGGTCCGTCCAGAAATTGGGACGTTATCTCATGGGACGAGAATTTTGTATCCAGACAGACCACAAACCACTGACATTTTTGTCGAAGAATCGTTCGTCCAGCCCACGCTTGTCTAGATGGGCATTGGCTTTGCAGCCGTATACCTTCGTTATTCAACCAATTCCAGGAACCAGCAATCATATCGCCGACTACCTTAGTCGAGCCTAGGGCAAGATTTCAGGAGCTTATACATCGGAGGACAGGAACATTGACAGGATCTGTGTGAATAAGTCGACTTTAAAATATTGACATTATAAATATGATATGAAGAATGGTTGATAGGTTGAATGGTTTTTGATTCTGTATTAAGTATTGTAGTTAGTTAGCTATTCATGATGTGACACATATATGCATATTGCAGGCCATATTGATCCCCATATTTTCCCCTGATTTCGGTATTCTATATACTAGGGGAACGGCTAGGTCAGTTTTTTTAGTGTAGGTATTGCTCACGCTCACTCGTTGACAGTCATCTTGATGCGATTTGAAATTAATTGCATTAATTTTTTTGGGGTGGGGGATGATGTCACGAGTGGAGTGAGTGCAATTAAGGGGATTGCTACAGAGCGTGAATAAGAGCCCATCGGGCGGACATAAAGGGAGCAGTCGAGAAGACTAGTGGAAGAGTCTTTCCAGTAATGACTGGTATGTAGAACGTTGATTGATTATTATGATTGATGTATTATATTATATTCGTCTATTACCATGATGTGAATAAGTATATGTGAGGAATGTGGAAGTCCTTGATATTGGATATAGCAATGTGCGCCATGAGCGATAGATGAAAGTGAGTTCATGGATTTGTAGCGCGAGTGAGTAGTGTGTACTCCGATGGAGGTGTGTTACCGTAAGATGTGTGGTGAGTGAAAGGTGAACTAGTGTGTGTACGCTTCATGGATTGTAAGGAGAGGTGGAGTGAATAGAGATGGTAGGGTATTATACCAATGTAATGTTATTCTTGTAGGTGTCGGGGACGGGCCGCAGAGCCACCTCGATGAGCACAGGGGATAGGCCAGCATAGGGCCGGAGGCCACACATAGGCCAGAAGTGAGGCTGTCAGTGCAGGACAGTAGAGGCACATAAAGTCGTGGCAGTCAGGCCACGGACAGGGACGTAGATATGAGAGTGAATGAGATACTATATTGTTGCCATGTTGATAGGCTAGTGAACTGATACTATGTTGTTGCCATGTTGATGGCTATGGAAATAATAATGTGTTATTGCCCTGCTGAGGTGCTAGGGGAGTGCTAAGGTGTATGACAATAGGAAGGGGATATTGAGAGACTGCGGTGCCAGTAAATTATTAATGTGCTATTAAGACCCTGAGGGGAGAGGCTGAGGCCGAAGTGCCTTTAGGAGTAACTACCGGATTGTGGATCCGAGGGAGAGTGTGTGTGAGAATAAGGCCGTTGTACGGCAGTCATTTCAATAATAGAATGTATGTAATTGCGCTATTATATGTATAGTTATGTTTAATAAAGGTGTGAGTCTGATGGGTTGTTTTGTTAAGTGTTAAACTTGTTTGTTCGTGATTGTCGTCCTGTCATAACTATTACATCTCCCAGTCTGGGATTTGTGACAATATATAGATAGATAGATACATATATAGATAGATAGATAGATATATAGATAGATAGATAGATAGATAGATAGATAGATAGATAGATAGATAGATAGATAGATAGATAGATAGATAGATAGATAGATAGATAGATAGATAGATAGATAGATAGATAGATAGATAGATAGATAGATAGATAGATAGATAGATAGATAGATAGATAGATAGATAGATAGATAGATAGATAGATAGATAGATAGATAGATAGATAGATAGATAGATAGATAGATAGATAGATAGATAGATAGATAGATAGATAGATAGATAGATAGATAGATAGATAGATAGATAGATAGATAGATAGATAGATAGATAGATAGATAGATAGATAGATAGATAGATAGATAGATAGATAGATAGATAGATAGATAGATAGATAGATAGATAGATAGATAGATAGATAGATAGATAGATAGATAGATAGATAGATAGATAGATAGATAGATAGATAGATAGATAGATAGATAGATAGATAGATAGATAGATAGATAGATAGATAGATAGATAGATAGAGAGAATTATAATGCAGGAACAGAACTGAAACAACGATGGTGTCCTTCATATTGCACAGTGTATAAAATATGTATTACGAAAGTTGAAAACTGTCAGAAAATATTGACATGCAAACCACTTTGCAAGCTTTCCCTCACTCTACAGACACATGAATAGTATGTCCTGATTCAAGGACTAGATTTAAACATTATAGATCGTCACATTCATTATGACACTGCGATGAGATCTTTTCAATTATGTCTTTTTTTTTATGTCTGCTTCATAGCGAAGGCCAATTATATGGTTTTTGGCTCTTAAACGCTCGAATTTAGATGCTGGGAAGATACATGGCCATTCAATCTACAAGTTCGTTTAACTATCAAATTGCCAGCTTGTCCATTCAAAAGAAGAGGCAGGGCGTGATAAATTTGTCAAAATTAGAACAGCCCAATTACCTATCTGTCTAATGCGACACTCAAAAAGCGGCGTTTCCATCCCTGAATTATAATCTTGTAGGTGTTTGAGAATTTCTTGGACATGGAAACATAGATCAAGAAATTGATGGAGGCATTGACAAGGAACGTGAAGTCGTTATATATATCCATAAGAACAACCATGTTCGTAACTCGATTTCCATTGCTAAGAAATTCTGGTTGCACTTGAAAAAGAATGGCAAAGACCATATTTGGCGTGCTTATTATTAGGAATGCTAAAGAAACAGTCATTAACATTTTCACGACTTTAGTGTCAAATGCCGTAGCTTTTGTTTTTGAAGACGTCATGGCAGCTCGTTTCTGTCCAGCATTAAAAAGTTTATAGCCAATGGCTACTGATGTAACAACTATGAAAAAACTATAGCCTGGACCACGAATCATGCGCAAGACGGAGTTCATTGTAACTACTGTGTCCGAATTTTTTATAATGAAATCTGTGAATTTAATTTCAGCCACCCATCTATTGGATTCAGAAAGAAATGTCCATGCTATTGTGTAGATGCTGAAAGACATTCCACTCGGCAGCAACCAAAGTAAATAGATGAACGCAATGAACATCCAGGTGATCTTTGGTGAAAATATTCTGGTAATCTTGAAAGGGCAGTACACGGCGGTGGTTCTTTCAATGGAAATTAAGACAATGTGAGTTGATGATAAGCTTCCGAAAAACCTTACAAAAGGGATCAAATAGACTTTTTGATAGGAGTCGTATGTTTTGGCAAATATCGGGTCAAACTTGGATATGATGCAAGACACCCGTCTGATAGGTAAGAACACGACGTAGGCCAGGTCTACCACAGACAGAGACATTAGAATGATGTTGGTGCTGTCTTCGACACCTTGATGATGGAGAATGAGGATGTTGAAGACGTTACCGACCACGCCAAAAACTGCAACTAGATGTAAAATCGCACAATTAATGACAGTGTCAGTGATAGATAGTAGTTCATCACTGATGATGTCACTGACGTCCGACGGTGATGAGGTATTCATTTTCACAGTTTTGTTACAGTTACTCCGGTTGTTACTGCTGTTTTGAAACACCTATCAATCTTGTTTCAAATATTTATAAGATGAAATAAACTATTTGCTGATTTAGAAAGAGGAAAGTTACAGGAAGGCAGCAGTAGATCGCTCTCTTTTTATGGAGAATAAGTGATAAATATGCAGATGTAATAATTATCAGTAACTTTCAAGTCTGACACGTTTAACTAGTGTTTAGCTCAAAATACACCCGCTGATGTTGTGAATAAGTACAGCTTTGCGTTGCGTAACTGGCAATTTTGTATTTAATCAATAAATTTCGCGAATTTCAATTACATAGAAATAAAAATTACTTTTACTGATTTTAGTGTAACTGAACTTTGTGTTTCCTTTCCTTTCATTAATCTTAAAATAATCACTTCCATGCTGTTCTCTGTGCACATTACAGCTTCTACTGAGAAGGGCAATGCGGATGCTTCTTGAAAAGTGCGTGTTATCTGATCTTAACTGTGTCATTTTCTTCGAGATGTTAATGTGACGTTTCCCTTTCAAGCATGAGAATTTCCAAATAATGAAAGTGTTTCTAGTGCTGACCTAATCTGGAGTCCTTTAATTTCTGCAATCACAAGAGAATACGAGAATGTGACGAGGTCGCAATCAAGAAACACTGTCATTACTGTATTTATCTCATGTTAGATGGCAAAGACTACAATTGCGTGAATGGAGATCACAGAATATGACTACCACCCCAAAGAACGATCAGAACATGATGACAAGGCTTTAAAATAAACGAAAGTCCTTTATTATGTGGTCTATTCTTAGGGCGCATAAGTTACTCTGTGAATACAGCGCGTGTGTTATTAACATAAAAACTCACATGCGTCGGCCCGTTGAAACGTAACAAGAAACGTTACTGACATCGGTAATGAATGCAGTGATCTCTCAACCTGGAAAATTCTCCGACAAACTATAGTCTGTCAAAAAGAAAGAATCATTGCAGCAAGTAATGAATAACATAGAATAATATGCTGATAAGCATTTGATAAATTCGTCATTATTATTTATATCTCAAGACCTAACGTGTTGGTGATGAAATTCGGGGGTTAAAACCTAAATAAATTTTGGTAAACTGGTCATGCTTATAAAGCACATAATTATTTTAATGACTTCCACAACGTACATCAATCTAATCTGAAAATGGCGGTTTACTTTCATAAAGGTGGACATTAAAATCAAAACATGTCGTGTCGTGTCTGAACATTTATGAGGGAAACGAATTGCACAAATCTAGACATGTCAAATGTTGATGTTTTTCAAGCCAAGCAGTGGGCAGATGTCGAGAGAACTACGAAGGAAGCACATGTTGTTTTTTTTTGTTTTGTTTAGCGAAATTACGATTCGCTTTTATGCCGACCAGCACCAAGGGGAGAAAGAAATCAAATGATTCAAATGGTGTAATTAAATGTGACGTGACGATTTCTCCAACCCAGTAGAAGAGGCTATTATTACAAAAACTCAATCATGTGTATGTATTGTTTTTATTTTGGTTTCTTGAACACCTTTACAACTGTTACAATGAAACTGAAAATAATAGTTGTGTTTTTGTGGTTCAACGTGTTCACGGTGATTCTGGTGGTGGCAAAATTCAAATCATGTTTATTTGAAATCACGGCTTCATTTTTGGTTGTGAAAATTTAAGTGAATGTTCAAGAAAATTCTGGTAGGACATAACAATTATTATCCCCTCAGCAGTTATTTCTATGGGTATGAGGTTTTGAAAGTATGACGTCTCAATATCATTTGGAATTCAAACTAGTACCGTGTCTCATTAAGGAGAATGATTCATTTATCTGAATTTCATTCTATTTTTTATGCCACAGTGGTTTCCTTCAAACTTAAGACCATGTTAGTAAACACTGTATTTGAAACGTACGAAGTCTGTACCATTCTGAGGGGTTCATACATTAATGAACAATAAAAACACCGTGTAACGTCATGACAGACCAGTAGAGGCGAGAACATCAACAGCAGCAAAGGCAGACGTAAGACTGCATCATCGTCATAATTATGTGGACTTCAGTGTCATCGGTTAGGAGCTCTTTTGCAGTATTGGGACTGTATTTAGTTGAGTAGTTTTACACATTGCCAGAGTCTTCGGTGCCATTGGTAATGTCCTAAACATTTTAAGTCTCCATCATCAAGGTGTCCGAGACAGTAGTGACATCATTCTGATATCTCTGTCTCTGGTGGATCTGGCCTATATGTCGTTGTGCATATCAGGCGCTTGATCTGCATTTTCTCCAAATTTGACCCGGTGTAGGATCCGGTTTCGTCCCCCCTTTGAGATGGTCCCCCGGGGGACCTTGTCAGAGCAGAAAAGGGACTAAGGGCCCCCTTCAGCGATCCAGCCTCGTTTTCAGAGCAGTTTCTAGTCTGAAAAGGTCCCCCGGTCCCCCGGGGGACCATCTCAAAGGGGGGACGAAACCGGATCCTACACCGGCACTTGCCAAAACATGTGATTCCTGTCTAAGCGTTCCAGGTGGCCATTCTTGATAGATATATAGGCTATGTACCATCAGCGCAGATTGTTTGGATTTCCATTGTAAAGAACAATCGCCGTGTATTTCCCTTTCAAGATTACCAGAATATTTGCACTCAAGGTCACATGGTCATTTGTTGTATCCACCTATCTGAGGATGGCATGGTTTGGACTATTTTTCCGTGTCTATACGTTAGTATGGGTTGTGGACGCTGAATCTCACAGATGTATGGCTGAAATCAAATGTCCAGATCATTTCCTGAAAATAAATGGGATCATTTTTTATTATCAACATTTTCAGGAGCGTATTACGTGATTTTCTAGTCTTTACTTGTATCATAGATGTGACGTAACTAGCCATTGGCTTCAAATGTTTTACCTGCTGGACAGAAACGAGCCACCTTGGCCCCATTAGAAACATTAACAGTAAAGCCATGAAACTATACAGTTGATGGTTGTTTCTTTAGCGTAACTCGTCAAAGCCACCCTAAACTTTCGCCCCCTTAGAATGACAAGGTTGTAACACTTTCCCCCAACTTTTGAGAAATCGGGGATTGAAGTTTCATGTGCTCATGTCTTTTAGAGCAAAGAATCTTCTTCTTTCTAGTAATACTGTCAAATTACATACCGAATCTGCTTGATACTTTGACACACAGTGGAGAAGGCCTTTAGAAATAGTGTATAATGTGTAATATAAAAAGTGGAGATAGAACTTTGTCATTCTAGGGGGACGCTTTGTTCCTCTACATTTTTTTTTCAAATGAGTCCAATACTGGTGTACAATGAAGAGATGAAGGAGTTACAGGGTTAATTTAATTTCCGTATGCACAAACTCCTGTTTTTGGAAATAATAATAATCATACTATAATGGAGCTAGGGCTCTAATTGTTGACACACTTACTGATCCACAGAAACAACAAAAAATTATACAAAAATATGCATTAGATTAGTTCACCAGTGGAAATGTGCAGGATGCTAATGAGAAAGGAATTTTATGCTTGGTAAAATATCATATTTTGCTGCTTTTATCGCGAATAGAAATGGTGAGAATTCACCATGAACTCACCGAACCTATTTTTAAGCCATTTTGCCCGGGACAGTAATTTTTTTCAGTACTTGCCAAGTTAGCATATTTTTCACCCAAAAAGAAAAATATTGGCCTCCACATAATTAAGTTTGGTCTGCAAAAAGTGTGATATAAGTAATGTTTGTTCTACCCTTCGACTTTTTGTTTGACAGCAGAATAACAAGCATAGCTTATTTTCAAATTTAAGTTTGTGAAAAATAGACTTTCCTACCTTCAGGAAAAGAATTTTATAATGGCCTACAAAAGAAACTATATGGCTTATTTTTTGTCTCTGTTAAATTAAAATTTGGGTTTTTTTCAAGTCATCTTACTCTAAAAGGCAGGAAATCTGAATATGGATGAGATTGTATCACTTCTTGCACGTGTCAGTGGTGTTAGCTTTTTTTCAAGTAAACTTGGTTGCATGTGAATGTGAGGCGTGCAGTGGTGTTATTCAGAAGTTAGATCTACTCTATAAAATTTAGTAAATAACAGTGGCAACATGTGATAGACCAGATAAATGTTGCACAATGCCTAGGAAGAGCAATCGTACCTGCTTTTCTCCTAGAACGCGTAGACAAGACAATAGAAGAGCTACAAAATGGACCACCAGTGACAAAATTTACTGCGTACTTCAACACCAATGCAGAGGATGAGAACGCAAAAAGTATACGGTACCCAGACTTTCCTCACTATTTCACTTGGAATAGAACGGACCGTAAATGGCAGAGGAGGAAAAGAGGTCAAAAGGACAAAAACAATCCAGAGCAGTTCATGACTGACTGCATTGGGCGTATTCCAACCGTCACTCTCAGCCCTCACCAAGCTGAGTTGTATTATCTGAGAATGCTGCTTCACCATAAAACTGGAGCTATCAGCTATGATGATCTCAAAAACATTGATGGTGTTCAGTGCCCAACATTTCAAGATGCCTGTCAAAAGCTTGGTTTACTTGATGACGATGCAGAAAAGGATGCAGCAATGGAGGAGGCATCAGCCATACGGTTTGGTCCACAGCTTCGCCTTGCATTTGCTACAATCTTAATTTACAACAGACCAGCAAATCCTCTACAGTTCTGGAACAGACATAAAATGGAACTGTGTAGGGATGTTATGAGGCAACACAATACTGATCAGCTCAGCAACATCATTGAATATCAGGTACTGATCTACCTTCAAGAAATACTTGATCACGAAGGACTACTTCTCGACAAGGATTTTCAGCTGCCGAAAGCAGAGATAGAAAGAGATCAAAATGGAATGCCGACAATCATCTTCGAGGAAATGAATCAGAATTGTGATGCGCTCAGAGACAAAGTCCACAATGAATATCCAAAACTTAATAGGCAACAGAAAGAAGTTTTTGATGCAGTAATGGACTCAGTTCTCAATAGATATGGAAAGATCTTTGCTCTGGATGCCAGTGGAGGAACTGGAAAAACTCACACTATTAACCTGATTCTTGATTCTGTGCGCGCACACAAGAAAATTGCTCTGGCTACAGCTCTGTCAGGAATTGCAGCAACTTTGTTATCAAATGGGAGAACACTACACAGCAGATGCAAAGTTCCACTCATCATCAATGAAACCTCAATGTGCAATGTTTCTCCCCGTGATGCGACCGGCATGTTACTTCGCAAAACTGAACTGCTGATAGTTGATGAAATATCAATGGGAAATAAGCACATTTTTGAAGCTGTGGACAGAACCTTGCAGGGTCTACATGGGAATGAGTCACCATTTGGGGGTATCACAGTGCTGCTTGCCGGTGATTGGAGCCAAATACTACCTGTTGTTCGTCATGGAGCCAGACCTCAGATTGTTGATGCAACATTGAAGTCTTCATATTTATGGGGCAAAGTAAGTGTGTATCAGCTGAAAGAAACTATGAGGGTTGCTTTGTCGGGTGAATCAACAGAATTTTCAGACTACCTGCTGAGCATCGGTGATGGGACACAATTGGTGGATAAAAGTATTAGCGAATTTGCCATGAAACTCCCTGAAGATATGACAGTGAAAAGTGAACAAGAGCTGTTGGATTTTGTATTCGGAGGTATGGAAGAAAACTATAATGATTCTGATTGGCTGGCGTCACGTTCAATCATTTGTCCAACAAACAAGGATGTTGATGAACTAAATGGCAAAATTTTAGAGAAATTACCTGGCGAAACAAAATTATACAGAAGTCACGATTCAGTGGAAGAAAATGAGCACCAGTACCCCCTAGAGTTTATAAACTCATTGTGTCCCTCGGGTATGCCACCTCACAAACTGATGCTGAAGAAAAACAGTATTATCATACTGCTGCGCAACTTAGATCCTGCAAATGGACATTGCAATGGGACTCGCTACACAGTCCAGAACCTACATGAGCATATCATCGATGCTGAAATAGCGTGTGGACCCCATGCTGGGAAACAGTTGTTCATTCCTCGCATCCCAATTGTGCCATCAGACAACATATTCCCATTTCATATGAAACGGAAACAGTTTCCTGTCCGTCTGGCCTTTGCCATCACAGCAAACAAGTCACAAGGACAGACTTTGACAAAAATTGGCATTCATGTGCAGCAGCCTTTTTTTTCACATGGACAGTTATACGTGGCCATGAGCCGTGTTGGCTCCAGGGACTCTGTGAGATTGTTAACGGGAAACAGCTCTCTTCACACAGAAAATGTGGTCTACAGAGAAGTTCTCCAGAACTGACAAGTCAAGGTAAGAAAAATGTCATGGGGGTATTGAATGACAGTTGTGTGTGTGTGTATAATGTCCCTGCATGTCACCCATCCCGTTCGTAGAACGGAGAAGTCAGCTAGTAATAATAATGGAGATAATTTATATAGCGCCTAAGCCAAACAAGTTCGCTCTAGGCGCTTTACAGAAAGTCTTATTCTCTCGATTTGCATCTCTTTCTCCCACTCTCTCTCTCTCTCTTTCTCTCTCTCCCTCTCTCACTCTCTCTCTCTCTCTCTCTCTTTCTCTCTCTCTCTCCCTCTTTCTTTCTCTTTCTCCTTCTCTCACTCTCTCTATCTCAGAGGAAATTGTAACGCAGCCTGCTAGGCGCAGTTCACACCTCACATTTATATTATAAAGTATTATAATAATATTTGAATATATATTAATATATATTTAATAATGAATAATATATTTTGGTGGGTGGTGGTGGTTTTGGTTGGGGGGGGGGGGATGATAGAATAAATTTTAATATTTTAATTTTTTAATTTTGCCCCGGCAGCGGCCTGTTCGGCCTGCTCTATACGATTTCAAACTGCCAAGGTATCTTTAACGCGCGCAACGTGCACACGGGTCCTCTGAAGTTTTCGTCCTTATCCGAGAAGACTAGGTACTCGATTCTACCCCCACCCCCCTCCCTCAATAGGATTAGGGACACGAAGATATGAGAAAAATCCCAAACTTCCAACATGCCTGCACCGGCCGGGAAATGCCTTCATCAAAATTTGATCTAAGTGCACAAAATTCTCTGACACCTAAAAGGCCTATATTTAGGGATGAAAAAACGCTCCTTATGTTGTCCCAAAGTTGGAACTAGTCCTGTCTA
This sequence comes from Onchidella celtica, assembly GCA_963931925.1. Taxonomy (NCBI): domain Eukaryota; kingdom Metazoa; phylum Mollusca; class Gastropoda; order Systellommatophora; family Onchidiidae; genus Onchidella; species Onchidella celtica. The sequence goes on from OZ007569.1 coordinate 20,611,144, forward strand.
ATGGGTGCTGAGAAACAGTGATATCACGAAGGGTATTTCTGAGAAATTTAGTTCTCTGAACGCAGTGAATTTAATCAACTCAGGAGAGTGGATGGTGTCTGTGTGAGAAGATTACGGGTAGAATATTAAACGACTTGACACATTTATCACACTTATTAATCACAGTATGATCAATACACTTATTATTTGAGGATAACTGTGACCAGCACTGAATTTGGTGTATCATGCTGTATCAGTAGACACAGGAAATTTGCCTTGGGTTCAACAAAGGATACAGCAAAAAAAAAAAAAGAAGTTTCTGAGTGACACTTAGTAAAGCATGACATTGTGGTGGTCCGGAACTCTTACCTTAAGCTGTGTCCTCGTGTGTAGGGGAGGGAAACGGCAAAGGAAACGTGGAGAAATAGAAATGACGTTTTCATGTTGCCGTACGCACTGAAACACTCCTTCTTTTTGCCAGTTGATGAATTTTTGACGTTCCCGTTTCCGTACACATGAAAACACGGTCTTACGTGGCTACAAAGACTCCCACAATTATCGTATAAAGCTGGGCTTTCATGTGTACGAAAACGGAAGCGCGACGGAAGCGACAAAAACTATTCAAGTAGTGAAATTGAAAGAATGTTTTCATGTGTGCGGAAAGACTGTGGCCATGTGCATAGAAACACTCCTTCTCTTTTCTGCTTGATGGAGTTTTGATGTTTCCGTTACCGTTTCCGTACATATGAAATCACGGCTTTACCCGGCTACAAGGACTCTCATAATTATCGTGTTAGTTTGACAAGTTCCTGAAATTACTGTCTGGATCTCTTTGTAATCAGTGATTAATAAATCATTCGTTATCTCGGTAGCAAATTGAATTTTCTCATGCAAGACCAAACTACTCGTGACTGTGTCATATCAGGATATTCTTGATCAGACCTTACGAGAGAAAAGCGAAAAGCTACTGAAACCTCAAAGAACTTAGTGTTAGATAATTATCCAGAATGCACATCAGCCAGATGTATTTCAGACATTATGCCTTCGGCTTTCCAACACTCAACCTATCTTTTATTCCAATATAAAAATGTAGCGAAATTTTTGTCCGCCATAAGAGTATTAGTTTTGGTGCGCACATGTTACTTCACTGTGCTGCAGTCGTAACGCATTATGAGCACTTTTATTTTTTTTTTAATCCAGGCGAATATCTTGAAAAGTGCGCACAATGGAGACACGGGCACATTTGCAGAGTCAACGGAAACATGGAATTAAGACACGGCTGCAACACAACAGCAGCTGGCATGTGGGCGCTTAGCCTTTAAGGCCATGGTATAGTTCAAGAACATTTAATTTGTAGATAATTACAAGACAGTTTTATCCCATAACGGCATCCACAGCTATGTCTGGTGGTTTTTTGTTTTTTTTTTCTTATTAAGATTCAAATTGTGCCAGTTCTGGCTTGGAGCTTTCATTTCGATGGTACCTCTGATCAAATTGACATACTGGCCGTATCACATTTGAAATCGAAAATGTAAAAAATATCCTCCCTTAATTTTTCCCCGTTTTAGCAATTTCCTTAACAATCTACATTGGATTAAAACGTGAAACCCTTGTAAAAGTGTGTTTTTGTACATTTTTTGGGAGGTGAAGGGTTATTTTTCAAAGTATCCTAGCTGTTGTGAGACCTAATTCTGTGGGTAGTTATATTTTTATGTTGAAAAACCGCATAAGCTTGTATAGTCTCAGCGACAGCGTCAAATAGTACTGTACTGTGTAAAATGATCTTCCAAACTAACGGAACCAGACCGCCCGAAATAATACAAAAGAATGTAAACAATCTAGATCTAGATCATGCTTATTTACAGGGAAATTCCCCTAAGCATGCCGCTTCCGCATTGGCAGCTTACCAAAGGTCCTAAGCATGCCACTCTGTCATTGGCTGTTTACCGAAGCTGGGACGCTAAACTCACCGTTTGTGTAATACAACTGTTACTGAGGAAAAGAGAAATACATTTTTAAAAATGCAAATGTCTTTTTTCTTTTTAAAATGAGTATCGTGAGTATTGATACTGTGGAGAGAGACGGCTTTGTGGAGCAGGAAATGATCGAATATGAGGAAACATAGAAGGCATACACGATCGACTTTCTAGATCTAGATCTACAGGTTACGAAGAGGAAGATGGCTGTACCGTAGATATGATAGGTTATGTAGGGTCATCTGTGTTGAAGATTAACAGGTGAAAGTTGAAAAAGTCGGACTGCATTTCTGCCAATGTTTGAGACTGAGTTTGACTTAAGTTTTACGGCGCGTCGGCACGACAGTGGCCACTTTGCGCCTTTAATGCTCTAGTTGGGTACTTCAGTTATGTTTGGTATTCAGAACTTCATCAATCTATATCTCACAAATAGAATTAAATAGTTCCGTATGAATTTTATCATATTGGCAAAATTCCCCAAAAAGCTGTTTTTATATAGATCTGAAAAGAATTTTGCATTTGCGTATCAACGTTTTTCAATCAAGCCGTAGATATTTTGCCTCTTTCAGAGAAGACAAGATGCACTGTGGGCCCACGTCAGAAAAGAACTCTTTCATGAATCTGCAGGCGTAGTGCCATCTTCAGATACGCATGAAATCTATACTTTCTGTCAAATTGTGCTTTATTGATAGTAAGCAGTTGCATGCCACACAGCAAGGCGGGATCTTCCCCCCTGAGTAAAGTAAAAGAAACTAGAGGATAGACGAATAGGTTGTCTGTGTCGCTGAAGAAGAGATCTTACACCAAGACTAGATAAAACACCTGAATCATGGCACAAGCGAAATGGCAAAAAAGTTGATTTATCCATATTTTAAATAGTTTCCTCTTTCGTTTTTAAATTTATTTTTATGAATGCCCTTCCATTTTGAATGCTATTCTGAGAAAATGGTACTGAACTAAAGGAGGCCAATGGCAGTATGAGCTTTTTGTATGAGATAACCAGCCTCTGGGACATGCCGGTTGAATGTATCAGTATCAAAAGGCAAGTGTGCTGTACTGCTGTTCTTTCTTTTTATTATTATTATTATATGACATCGTGTCACGACAGCGTCAGATAACAAAACTTACTTAATGCGTTGCAATAAATATAGGTACACTTTTGTGCATCTCATTTTGTTGTATATCAAATTGAATTACTAATAGAAATTGCAATGCGATTTCATTTCTTGTCCTTAGATTTCAAAACAAAGAAAAGTTAGATTCATTGAGGTAATTGAGACAGGCACAATATTTTTATTTTTCATTAATTAGTTCTTTAATGCAGTTGATTTGAAAATAGGCCAAATCTTTAACAAAAGTCATCTGGTCCTCTTTTCTCACGTCTGAGGGAGAGTGTAATGCAATGGAGGTAGAATCGTTTTTGTTTTTTTCTCTCAGCCTCAACAGGTGGAAAACGTACTCAGTAGAAATAAATGATGACTATTATATGAGTACATGTACGAGGAAAGGAGGAGAGGTTGGCATAATGTTTATTACCTCTCATGTTTCTAGGGAAAACGCCTGGTTTTTAAGAAATGCAGTAACTGAATGAAGGGGATTGCAAGGTTCTACTTCTGAAAACAACCAACTTATGCTATAAGGTCAGACAGCCAAATCGTGTCTTGAAGGAACTTGATATTCACCATGTAAAGATATTTGTTGCATACTGGAAAATCAATGTTGACTTACCAGTCCTCTTGGGGAGATATCTCTTGTCACCTTTATATTTCTACTTAAATAAGAACGATTTACACAAGGAGGTTGGAAACGGCTGTAATGGCGGATCCGCAAACCAGAGAAATACATCTAACATGACTGTCTAAAATACTGACTGTACCAATTTGAAGACAATGACTCCATAAATAAATCTTTGTAAATTATTTGCCACTATGATGCATTCCTATTAGGCCGAGTGACAGTGTTAGAGGAATTAATAAAGCTATGTAACTGCATAGACGGATACACCAGGACATGTCAGATGTGTTTAACAGGAAAGGAAATTCTGCAAACGATAGGATAAAGCCACGGCAAATGCTATTTAGGCACAGAAAAATGAATGAATCTGTAAACTCTTAACACTAAGCCTATTTTATGTTTAATTTATTTGCTTCTTCACCAACAACATAATCCAAGACCAAAGACATCCCTGTAATTCCATTTCAGTCTAGTTATTTTTCTTAAATACTGAAATACTGTCACTTATTATTCAGCATCATCATTTTAAAATGGAACACAATTAAACATAGAGTGGTAGGAACGGCTGGGGGGAATTTCAGTTTTATTGAAATAATCAAAATTCTCAACAGGATCATCACAGAAAGACATATCAAAATGAGTGAGTGCATGCGTTCAGCCAAACGAAACCCTGAAATAGTATATCTGCATCCAAATGATACGTACATTAATAAATGCACTAAACTGAAATTAAGCTCTACAATCCAACTTTCACAATCACTATCCTCAATTGTGACCTATCTTTTCCCATTCTCTAGGAAAGTTAAATGATTTTTGGTGTATGCTTTGCTCAGTTTTGTTTCACATTTTAATTAATAGTCTGCATTGCAGTGTCACCTTTCTAACATCCTTATAAGCACAAATTAATTTTTTTTTTTTTCCTCAGTTAATGACAAGAATGAATTTGAAAAAGGCAGCACTTGTTCTATTCCTATGTTATATTGTGTCAATATCATAGCCATAAAGAAAGATACCTGTCGTTATGTTTTCATAAATGGTTGGGTCAGGAGAAAAACTATTATTTTACTCGCTAGTTCAGGTGAAGAATTATGAAATGGCTATACGGCAGTCAGTGGTTGATTCCCCGTTAGTAATCGGCTGTACCAAACTAGAGTCGTTCAGCGTTTTGGCAACTGGGAGAAGAAATGAGCATAAAATTGAGTCACATGTAATACCCAATATAAATATTATCAACAATAAAAGAAACAAAAGAAAAGAAAAACCAGACAAACCAAAAAAAGGAAGCCGTGCAGCACACACACACACATGCACATACACACACAATCTCATTGTTACGTATTTCAATGAATCTGTTCGAAATCAGGACTAAATGACATAGCACAATTGTCCATCTAACATCTTAGTTGCTGCGCGCTGCATTACAGCGTCTCAGGTTTAGTATTGTATATCTATGGCGTCTCATGAATATCGGATTTCGTGTACAATACTATTTTTCTTTTACCTGATACCAGATTGAATAATGCATATTTTAAACACTTCACCAACAGGTTTTAGAGAAATAAAATTTTGGTCTCAAAGTGGCCTACATTTTAGGGTTTGCTTACATCATAACTCAGTATCTACGGGTAGCAATACGATAAAAGCTGATTTTTATTATCAAAAAGAAACAATTACAAAATAAATAAGCATGTAATCAGCTGCATGGATGCCAGTTAACAAAACTCGTATCTGTTTTTTTTAAAATAAATTTTCAATAAGTTAATGGCCTTGAGAAAATGTCCAGCACTTCCCAATCCTTGGACCAACTTGGTCAAGAACTGTTGTGAACATCATATCATAAAATAAATTCAAATAAATCCTGCCAAATTTCGCCGTCTGTGGTTAATTAGAACGTACCAGTTTCTATGCAGAAACAATGCTAATATTCAGTCATGAGTTTTTCTAAGGTTTGATTCTCAGACCAACTTCTTTGTGCTCTCTCCATCAGTGACCTTGTCCCTTTCCTGACTGAATCCTCTAGGAAATACGCCTTCACAATACTAAAGTTTGATAGATGCTTCTAGTTCTAGTCAGGCCTTATTCTGTCCGAGTCCATTTGCCACACTTGTGAAGATGCTTTCCCTTTTCTTTGACACCAAATGGCCCCTGGTCACGTTGTCGATGTTGTGTGTAAATCAGAAATAGCAACTTTAAATGCAATATTATACGATGGTCGTTAGTAGAGGTTTTGCTACTACTAAAGTAACATAATGTCTTTAAGATGCCCATCTGTCATTACCTATTCATTTAGAGAAAGTTCCAGATTTTAATGAAAACCTTCGCCTGGGATCCGTACTAACTTCCTTCAATTTCTGCAATTATATGAAGATGAAAATGTCGCAGACATGGAAAGTTCTCTCTGTTGTTTTACTATGGAATTGGATGACAATTAACTCTTTCTTTTGGAGAGAAACAAACACTACAGAACACGCATATCTTCTTGAGCAATTCTGAAAACAATAATGACATCTATTAAGAGAACGCATGCTCTGTCATGTATATTCTGTGCATAGAATACAGGCAATGTTTACAAACAGGAAAATCAATGTAATGGTCACTGATTCTGGAAAATTTTCCTTAAGTGGAGGTCATAGCTACGATGGGCGGGGGATGAACCATCGAAACTAACATAAGAGAACATTGAATACGGTGATAATCAGGGATGATAAGTTGATTGGTGTAATTTTTGTATTTCGTTTCAATGATGAAAGTAGAAAATAGAAGTCTACATAGGTTACAGAGTAATCGCACTAAACTATGAAATTACAGAGCTTATTCTAATACACAATTTTTTTTATATTATAAAAGTTGGAACTTCGAATGGCAAACTAAAGCATTTTTGTAAAAAAAATATACAGACGTATTATCTGACGGGGCTTTTTCATGTCAAATGCTGAGCACAAGTCGAGACAAGTCGGCAATGGATGTTTTAAAAAGAAAGCACACGATGTTCCATCTCAGAATGTCGTTGGATGATATCAATTTTTAACTGAAATTGACATTTCACTTGTTGTAAACAATGGACATTCAAATCAACGAACAACAAATCTAGAAATTTTCGACGTAACGATGTTAGGATGTGTGGTATACAAGTAGATATATATATATATATAGTAACTAAACCTGTTAGCTGATGTTGTTTTTGCTTCAAGCACTGAGCATCAGAAATCGAGGTAACTATAAACAAAAAAGTGACCCCATTTGTTTGAATGTCAACGGATAATAGCTAAGGAAAACTAGTCAATCTGTGATAGTCCGAATCTGAACTTCTCCTTGGCGATTAATACCAAGAGAGAGGAAACACAAACGGTCGAGATGATCCATATTTTAGATTAGCAGTGGTTGTCACTTTGACAAAGGCTGTATGTAACAACCAGGGGAGAAATACTAAGAGATAGGAAGTCAATCATGTATTGGTATTATGTTCATTTGATTTTCTTTGACAAAAATAACACTATTACAATAGGACTGAAAATAGCGATTGCGATTCTCTGTTCAGGTGAAAGAAAGGCAGTGTTGGTGGGGGCTAGATACAAAACACATTCATTTAAAGTCACTGTGCTATATTTGTTTATATAAATTTAACTCAAAATTTCAATAAAACAGTATCTAATAAGGTTTCCATAATAACACCAGTGGCGGATCTACTGTGAAACTAATGGAGCTTAAGCTTCATGACCCCCCTAAACCCAGATTGGTCTGAAGAAATTGTTTTTAATTAGTAACTTCTGGGTGTTGCTCTGTTGTTGCTGGTAACGAAGAGAACAGTTCAAGCTTCAGGGTCCTAAAAATGTAGATCTACCTCTGAATAACTCTTACTATCTGGCTCATCACCCCAAAGAAACATACAGTGTGATTCCGTAGCTTGTAGCGTGCGTGACTTTGTAATGTAAGACTATTGTTACCAGGTATTGTAAATGAAGCGCAATAAGCGACCAATGATTATTCTGATATGTTTAAACATTTTATCTTAAGATCTGGTACATGAAAGAGCAAGGTTGGAGGGGCGTGTTACAACAACAGAGATAGCCCTAACAAGACAGAAAAATGAATACATCATCGCCAGCGGAAGTCAGCGAAATCATCAGTGATGAACTGTTGTCTATTATTGACACTGTCATTAATTGTGCCATGTTACAAATTGTAGGAGTTTGTGGTGTGGTGGGTAATATCTTCAACATCCTCATCCTCCATCATCAAGGTCTAGAAGACAGCACCAACGTCATTCTTTTGTCTCTGTCTGTGGTGGACTTGACTTATGACGTCATCATACCCATCCGCCGCTTGACCTGCATCATCTCCAAGTTTGACCCGATACTTGCCAAAACATATGATTCCTATCAAGCGGTCTATGTCGTCCTTTTAGGTAGATATTTCGGCTATGTCTCATCAGGCCACATTGTTTTGATATCGATTGAAAGAACAATCGCTGTGTATTTGCCGTTCAAGATTACCAGAATATTCACACGTAAAGTCACATGGTCATGCGTTGTATTCATCTTTATATTTTGGATGGCGCTTTTTGGGATGTACTTCCGTACCTATTCGTTGGTATGGGTACTGGACGCCAAATCTCAGAGATGGGTGGCTGAATTCAATCAGTCAGACTTTTTCTTGAAAAATGCCGACCTCATGATAAATCTCAGCCTTTACATATTCCAAATAAGAGGACCCGCCTCTTCTTTCGTCATAATTGTGACGTCAGTGGCCATTGCCTACAAGCTGTTCACAGCTGGACGGAAACGAGCTGCCATGACCTCGTCAAAATCAGAATCCACGACATTTGACAGTAAAGTCGTGAAAATGTTGATGGTTGTTTCGTTAGCGTACATAGTCTTAGCCTTTCCGGGTTTGATATTTAATGTTCTTTTTTATGTGGAACCCCAGCTGTCAAACAATGGAGTAGGTCAAACAAACATGTTTAAAGTTAGTGAAATAAGCAGTGACTTTCTCCTCGTTGTTAACTGTTCTATCAATTTTTTAATCTATGTCACTGTGTCCAAGAAATTCTCAAGCACTTATAAGATTTTGATACAGGCCGGCAAATTGCGCCTTTTGCGTGGCGTGTAATTGACATCAGCTGTGCTGTCATACTTCAGAAAAAGTTTACAATCTTGTGTTCCCCTTTTAAAACATTCACTTTATCGGATTTGTGGTCAGACTCGGTGTTAAATGGCCAGAAAGACAGTTAGGCAGTTAAATAAATAGCTACGGCAATAGCAAGAAGTAATGTCAAAAAAGTCAAGCATGTAATGACAAATTAAAACTACGCTCAAGTTTAATTTGAAAGGCGCAAATAGTACTTAACAAAAGACAGGAGAAACAAGTACTATAGAAATAATTTTATAACAGTTTGATCTGTTTCCACTTTCATTTTAACTCTGTCCGTTTCATACACAACTTCCCGAGGGGACAGGTGGCTAGCGTATAATGTTCTAACAGTAAAGCACCCAGCACACAGTCTAGTTCCCTAGGGGTCCCATTTCTTTTATCACATGTCGCATATACCTACCAAGAACACTTGAACGTAAACCATAAACGTGTAGATGCAGAACAACTCGAAAGTCAACAGTGGTATTTCTGATAGTGTTTTCTGGTCACCTTGACCTTATTATTTCAGGATAATGGATATTATCTCTGCATGAGGATATTTACAGACATAATTATCTGTGTTGTGGATCCAATCAAAATCAACATAATGTATATTTGGTGATATTAGTTGGTCGGCGGAGCCGGGGAATACACAGATGTGATTTTTAAAGTTGAGTTTCGATCACCAATGTATGTAAACTGAGGCGCAGAACGAAATTTCTCGTCATACTTTTTTTTTCCGGCTCAAAATGTCGGAACACTTTTTTTCTGTTGAGCTCAGTTGTGGCTCAAAATCAACGAAGGTACTGAAAATAAATCGAGCTTCAAAACCTCTGAAAATATGCTCACGTACTCCTTTACGTCTTTCTATGCGTAATATGATATTTTGTAGAATTTAAGGCTCAGTGAAAAAAGGGCCTTTCATGATTACATTGGAGGCCTCACTCCCTATGTAATATGATGACTAACTCAGACTTTGGTGTATCATCACGTAGCATCACACACTGGAAGTATGCCAGAGTTACTACATGGACACAGCTAAATAAGAAAACCGTTAGTGATTGGAAATTTGGGTGAGAAAATGCATTTTAGGAGTTCACATATAATTATAATGAGTTCCTGAGGTTTTTGTCCATGTACGTAACTGGATCGTTCTTTCCTCAGTGGTAAATTAAATTTCTTTCTGGAAGACTAAACCCGTGTTTGTCACATTATGATCCAGGGTGTTCTTGGCCCTACCATAAAAGTAAAAGGTCACCCAAAACCAACAATTTTTGTTAGATTCAGGCAAAGATACTAGAAACGACAAAATGAGACACCCCCTTCTTTGCACCTGTAAAAAATCGGGTGCACACAATTTGCACGCTGACCGGGGGCAGGACTCATGACGCATAGCATGAACAAAATGCTTGATATAATAATAACATTATGATACGAAATTGTGGCAGTGCTACTGCGACTTTAAAAAAAAAAAGCCAGTTTTTCCACAGCGATTGAGGTTCTAATTACAAAATAAGTGACATCAATCAAGGCCTACAACGATAGCTGAACAGTGAACAAAATTCAATATTTTCTCTATTTAGCTTTATAAAATACGGCAGTATTCGTGATTACCGCTTGTTCGCCCCTAGGTGGCGGTGCGAAATCTGTGCACTCCGGCTGTCTCATCTTATTGTGTCTAGTATCTTTGATTCAAGGGAAGAATTCATGAGCAAGGGTTCTTGCATAGAATATTCATTTTTCGTTTAAATCATAATGAGATATGGGCCAGATAAGTTTTCGGGGTCTCTGACCTATATAGTTCCACATTTTGACACATGATGAAAAGATAAAAAGTCAGGAAATCTTACCCAATCAAACTGTAGCAATCAAACTTATGGATAATTATCAGATAGTCGTATCCCTCTTCAAGCTAACCGCCTGCCCTAGGAGAGACAAGCAAATGTATAAAACATCCACATGTACATCACCTCTATTGCAGAACATGCACTGGCCACCGGCAGAAAAACGAATAATGTGTAAGCTGGCTACCATATGCCACAAATATTATGTACAAAACCCACCAACTTATTTACAGACTCCCTATGTACCATCACGATATCTTATATCATCTGTAGACACTAAAAAGTTTAAAATTCCTAAGATGTTCCTTAAGACCATGGGTGAAGAGTCAGTTTCTGTCAAGGGCCTCAGATTTGGAATTCTCTGCCTCTGTCTTTGAGAGAGACTGAACAGTTTATGGCTTTTAAACATCAGCTGGAGTAAGTTTTTTACACTCTAAATGCCCATCAATTTTTTTTTTCTGAGTATGCCTGTGTATTGTGTGTGTGATATTTACATGCTATAAATGTTGTAAAGGGCTTAGAGCCTGGTTGTTAACGAGATGAAGCACTATATAAATGCTGTGTACTATTATTATTATAACAGTGTTCCTCTAATTTCTCTGTCAAACGCTAAACTAGAGTGTTGTAATATAATGCGCCCATTTCATCCCAGACTTTATACATGTAGTTCACAATGTGTGGCAGGCACTTGGATGTTTTATTCTACTGGGACCAAATTAATTTATAGTCTTATAATTATGTTATTTCGATACAAACTTACCAAACAGTTACACAAATCTGGCATAAGGATCGACCAGAACATTACAGTGTTAAATCTATTAACATATACAACATGCCTGTTCCGATATGAATGCAGATTAAAGGCAACCCTATAACAACACAATAATGCAAAAAACCGGCGATGGACAGCGCCTATGTCATCACAGATTCAGGCCAGCGACAATACGGGCGCAATTTGAGCCATTTTGTTGAAAGAACTACTGTCATATATCTTATATTTGTAAGATTCAGACAAAGATACCAGAAACGACAAGATCAGACACTCCCTTCTTTGCACCTCTTAAAAAATCGCGTATACACAATTTGCGCGATGATCGGGGGCGGGGCTCATGACGCACAGCATGAAAAGAATGCTTGATATAATGATAAATTTATCATGCGAAATTGTGGCAGTGGTACTGCGACAAAAAAACACACAAAAAAACAGAGTTTTTCCCCACAGCGATTGAGGTTCTAATTACAAAATAAGTAACGTCAATCAAGGCCTACAATGATAGCTGAAAAGTGAACAAAATTCAATATTTTCTCTATTTAGCTTTATAAAATACGGCAAAAAGCTATTTTGACAGTAGACATACTGATACCAGAAATGGTCACTTGTGCGACTCGACCGAGCTAAACCGTGCATTAGGATTCTGCCGTACGTGTGGTGAAGTACTGGTTTGAACTGAAGTATTGACAGACGCTACATTTTTGTCCCTTTTCCCTTGGCCTTTGAACAAACACAAATACACCAAAATGCTAAAATGTGTACCTGTAGAAACCCGAAGACAGATCAATGTCAGCGTTATGACGTATAACACAAGTTTTGGAGCAATTCAAATAGTAACCTAAACGCCCCATGTGACAACATTGACAGGTGTGGGCGGATGAAAGCACTGTAGACACAAAACACTGCAGGAATGTATCTTTCTTATTGGAAAAAAGTAGTTTCAAAAAAGTGTTAAATGCGTTAGAAAACATTCTCCTGCTTCCAAAAGTACCATCCCCCTACCCCTCAAAAAGCTATAAAAAATGTACACTTCTCCAGGAATAAAAACGAGGGGACAAGGTGGTCTAGAGGCAAGGTGCTCGCCTCTCATGCCAAGGGTCCCGGGTTCTAAACCCGGGCAGTGCAGGCATGTTGGAAAGTGGATTTTTCTCATATTTTCAAGTCCCTGGTCCTATTGGGGGGTAGGATCGAGTAGTTCTTGGAAATTGGATTTTTCTCATATTTTCAAGTCCCTGGTCCTATTGGGGGGTAGGATCGAGTACCTAGTCTTCTCGGATAAGGACGAAAAAATTCGGAGGGCCCGTGTGCACGTTGCGCACGTTAAAGATACCTTGGCAGTTGGAAATCGTAAAGAGCAGGCCGAAAGGCCGCTGCCGGGGCAAAATTGAAATTAATAGATTAAAATTTATCCATATCATCTCCCCCCCCCCCCCCCCCCCGCCAGAACAAGAAACAATAAAACAAGTAAAGTGAGGTGTAAATGCCAAGGGCAGCGAACCTCCTAAAATAGAGACCTCAAATCTAGGAATAAAAACGAACTACTTAGTAATGAATAACTGTGCACATTGAGAGAGATAGAGAGAGAGAGAGTGGGAGAGTCATTGCTGGATACAGTATTATAATTTTTACTAATATGATTGGCGCGTCCCCTTGTGTGTCTTTATGTGTGTGTGTGTTCGAGTGCATATGTGTGAGAGTTGACATTGTCTTTTTTTTTTTTTTTAAATAAATTTTTACTTCATTTGATACTCGCAAATCTAAATCAAAACACCCGTGGGCACCAGGGAGGAAAAAAAAGCCACCAGGAATATCAAGACGAGGGCGATAATCACAGCCTATATCTGTGATGGCCAAACGTGTTTACTGTGAGGGCCACATAATTATGATAAACTTCAGATGTTCGAGAGCCATAGGATATGAAAAAAATTTACACACGTTTTTATTGTTGCATACACGTTTCGTTACAAAAATGTTACATAAATATTAAGAAATATAATGTATACAGCAATATTTCTTCATGCATCCAGTTTTTTAAACTATTAATTTGTGTACATTTCAGCAGTCACAAAGTACACATGTTTATCAAATGTTTTCAAAATCTTGATTGATGATTGTTTTAACTCTACTGCAGGTACTAAATACTTCAATGAACTAAGGGAATATCTAAGAAAAACGAGATTGTTATAGACAGCTTAATCTGACATGATCAGAATATGTTCTTTACGCCTGGGTTTGTACATGAAATGAGGGAGCTAAACCCCTTGATCTAGTAATAGAATATGCTGTAAAACTTTTACAATATGTTCAACTGAATAAATCATTGTGGAGGGGGAAAAAAACGCGAAAAAAATCAAGGGCCGCATATTGAAGGTCAGAGAGCCGCATGTGGCTCGCGAGCCGCGTTTTGGCCACCCTGGTCTGTACGGAGTCGTTTAACCAATATGTACTCCTTCTATTGAGATGGTAAATAAGGCTGAGGTGAAAATCAACATTCCTTTCAAAAAGATTTAACATCCAACAGGAATAACTTGTTGTCAAACGGGTTGAGCTGGTTCTGCTGTCATATTTAGGGATCAGTTTCATGTTCTTTGCTGACTTGGTCCCATGTTAAGTGATTGGTGGATCAGAGGGAGGGAGAGCTGAAGTGTGGGAATATTTATGGTCACCTGAGTTCAACGAAGGTGCTGTTTAATAACGCTGTGGCTGTTTTAATTCTGATTTCTGAGTGTACCGATGAGATGATGTCTTGCCTGAAATAGTGTCTGTCTTCCTGTCCTTTTTCTCTTTTTTTAGCTCTCTGTCTGTATGATGTGTTATCTATCTATCTATCTATCTATCTATCTATCTATCTATCTATCTATCTATCTATCTATCTATCTATCTATCTATCTATCTATCTATCTATCTATCTATCTATCTATCTATCTATCTATCTATCTATCTATCTATCTATCTATCTATCTATCTATCTATCTATCTATCTATCTATCTATCTATCTATCTATCTATCTATCTATCTATCTATCTATCTATCTATCTATCTATCTATCTATCTATCTATCTATCTATCTATCTATCTATCTATCTATCTATCTATCTATCTATCTATCTATCTATCTATCTATCTATCTATCTATCTATCTATCTATCTATCTATCTATCTATCTATCTATCTATCTATCTATCTATCTATCTATCTATCTATCTATCTATCTATCTATCTATCTATCTATCTATCTATCTATCTATCTATCTATCTATCTATCTATCTATCTATCTATCTATCTATCTATCTATCTATCTATCTATCTATCTATCTATCTATCTATCTATCTATCTATCTATCTATCTATCTATCTATCTATCTATCTATCTATCTATATATCTATCTATCTATCTATCTATCTATCTATCTATCTGTCTATCTACCTATCTATCCGTCCTTCCGCCTGCCCATCCGTCTGTTCGTCTGTCTGTTTGTCTGTCCGTCTGTCTGCCTGTCTTACCTATTCATGCATATCTAATTACATAACTGTCTATCCACCTCTTTGTCTAATCATCAACTCGCCAGTCTGTTTGCTTAAGAAAATGGACACTACATAGTGCCTTTATCTAATTTAAGATAAACTCCAACCGATGCGTCAGACACAAAGTGCATTGTGCTTTTCCCAACCTTGAATGTCTTGTAGGTGTTTGCGAATTTCTTGGACATGGAGACAGATTTAGAAATTGATGGAGGCGTTGACAAAACGAATTGAAGTCTTTACATAATTATATCCGTTAGAACAAGCATGTTTGTAGCTCCTTCTCCATTTTATGCCAAGTTTGGTTCCACCTGAAAAGAACATTACAGATCAAACTTGGCGTGTCTGTTGCTATGTACGATAGCAAAAGAAACAACCATCAACATTTACACAAGTTTATCGTCAAATGTCGTGGGCATGCATTTGGAGAGGTCATGGTAGCTCGTTTTCGTCTGGCTGTGAACAGTTTGTATCCAATGGCCAATAATGTCACAGCTATGACAAAAGTAGAGACTGGACATCCTATCATGCTGAATGAAAATTTCATTGTGAAACAGCAATCAGAATTGTTCAAAGAGAGAGAGAGAGAGAGAGAGAGAGATCAAATAATTTGTTTTCAGCTACCCATCTTCCAGATTCGAAGTCAAACGACCACATTATAACATAGGTGCAGAAAGATAATCCAAACATCGCGATCCAAAATAATAAATAAAACAACACATGTCCATATTCCCTTACGTGTAAATATTTTGGTCATCTTGAAAGAGAAAAACATGGCGATTGTTCTTTCCGTGGAAATCAAAACAGTGTGTACTGATTGTCACGAGCAGAGTTAGGGTCTTGGGGATGTTACGACTGCACGAGAGGCAGCTAACTCACACTCGGACACAACCACACAAGAAAAGTATTAAATAACTAGAGCGTATATATGTCAGGCCGGGCAGGCCATAGTTTACATAAATATTAATAACAAAACAAAAGACAATAGGGGTATATATTCAAACCAAAAAACTCTAATTAATAACTTAACCAATGATATTCATGTAACTATGGAGGTACTGCAATCAATAGCAAATAGGTATATTATACGAAACTAGATATCAATTTAAAGTGACAGTTGAGTCGCCACTGGCCAGTCGCCAGGCAAACTCTCCATAAATCATATGGGCTTAAATGTTAGGAGAGCCCAGTACGTTCAAAGCCTACAGAAGCACTCTTCGGCTTGTAGGTAATTTAAGCAGTTGCCAAAAGACTATATTTTATGCACAATCACTATTCAATTCATCAACAATGTGCTATATTATTCCAATCATACTATGGCAATAGATCTATGATACAGGACACTCGTGGTCGAGTGCCAGCTGGGGTTTCCTTAGTCTTCCAATGAGGCTGTAGTTCTCTCTCTATCTCCGATCTCTATTATGCTTGAATAAATAAGATATATTACCATTGGTCACGCCTACTGGTAGGCGCGAACATCAAAAGAGCGCAGAGTGGGCTTTCAAAGGTCAGCCCACTCAGACCTTTCTTTCTAGAGCTCAGTCAGTCCGTTAGCAAGGACTTCTTGTCTTCAAAGCACACAGTTCAGGTACTGGTCAACCGGAGATACTTCACGACACGATGCTTCTGCTCGTCTGTATTCACTAAATCTGAACGTTACACGATGTCTTATACTATCTAACTACCCAGCGTGCTAGTCCGCTGGCCCAATTAGTTCAGCTATCTCATAGGTCGAAACCTCCCACCATTTTAATTGTAGTAATACGTCTGCACTATTCTACCAGCCAGTTAACGTGCAAAAACTTGTCTAGTCATACTTAACAATGTCAACTATCCCCACCTTGTTTCACCCCTACTCCATTACTTATTAATCACGAACATTAAAACCCACAAGCGTGAATCTAACAGTTTAACTTTACATTTATTTACTCACCAACTATAATTTGGCGAGGACCGTTCAAGGCCACCAGCCAATTTCTCATGGCCCTGGTAAAACAACAACAACTCACTCTCTGCGTGAATTTTAACAACATCTGAATCATGACACTGATGATACGTAGCCGAAATATCTGAGAAAAAAATGCCACATAAACTGTGTTGATGGAAATTGCATGTTTTGGCAATCTCAGGTCAAACTTGGAGATAATGCAGGTCAAGCGCCTGATGGGTGTCAGGACGACATAAACCACAGACAAAAGCATGAGAATGATATTGTTGCTGTCTCGGACACCTTGATGATGGAGGATGAAAATGTTCAGGACGTTACCCATCACACCGAAAACGGCCACAATGTGTAACAATGAGGATGGTGTCTGTTACAGATCATAGCTCGTCACTAATATTATCACTGAAGAATTCATTTTTCTTGTCCTTTTTTCTTCTGTCGAGGCTACTTCCGCCGTTGCTCATTTTAATGTATCTGGGCAAGTCAAACTTGCTAAATCGTATGCCCGATTTCATCATTGTTGCATTAATGTACCTTTACAAAAAGTAGCTGTCTTCTTCAAATACAATTACCAGCAATGTAATTTCATTTCAAAGGAAAGGTTCCCCTGATTAATAAGGGTAACACAGTTCAACTAATGGGAACTTTCTTCTCCGCATGATAAATGTATTACTTTGACTTTCTGGTAATAAAGGCTCCTCACACTTTCACACCCAGTTCCTCAAGAGATCAATCAAATTAATGTGAAACACAGTTTCTGTCTGCCTGCTCCCTAAGCCGTTTGTTGATTATGATGAAATATGATCGGCAGTAATCCCAGATCCAACAAATGTGGCGTCAAATCCCAGCATTGGCGAAGTTTCAGACTGACAAATTAACGCCTTTCGATTATCTATTCACGATAACAGATTTTCGTAAAATTTACTGTAAAAGGCTAACTGTTTGTTAAGATGCAGGACAAGACACACGGCTTGGGGATTTAGACAATCATCTTCCCCAGTTAGTCTACTCAGTACTGTAGAGATAATGAGAAATAGTAAGGTATGAGGCAAGAGAACACATTTATGGATTACTCTGAATTTATGCAGAATAAATGACATGCTTACATTATATAGATAGCCTTCAGGTCTGACACATCTGACCAGCATTTGGCTCAAAAAGCACCAGCTGACGCTTCTGAATGAATGCAGCTTTATGTTGCTCAACCAATAATTTTGTATTTAGTTAGAGCTTATGTTCGGCGATGATCAGTTGCATAGAAAGGGAACTCTACCGTAATTTTAATGCGACCATTACTTTGTGCGACCTTTCCTTTCATTCATTTTAAAACCATTACTTTCACCAGTTGCACTCTCTCTAGACATTGGCTGTATATGAAACTTCAGACTAGGGCGGTGCACGTGTGTCGTGAAATGAGAATGCATCCCACCTTAATTAGCTCATTTTCTTGGATGTACTAGTGTGACATTTCCCTTCCGAGCACTGAAATTTCCATGTAATGAAAGTGTTTCTAGTGCTGACCTGATCTGACGTCCTTCAATTTCTGCCATCACAAAAAAATACAAGAAGGTGTCGAGGTCGCAATCAAGAAACACTGTCATTCTTGTATTGATTTAACATCAAATTGGGTGGCAAATCCTGCAGTCGGATGAATGAGTTTCACAGAATGTGAATATCCCCCTATACAACGTTCAGAACTTGATGACAGCTCTTACAAACAGACACATGTCTTTGATATTTGGTCTATTGTTAGAGCGCCTACAGTAACGTTTAGTCTGGTCATAGAATGTAAGTGTTGTGAACATAAAGACACATATTGCTTGGCAACGATATGTCGGAGCATAACAAGGAACAT
This sequence comes from Onchidella celtica, assembly GCA_963931925.1. Taxonomy (NCBI): domain Eukaryota; kingdom Metazoa; phylum Mollusca; class Gastropoda; order Systellommatophora; family Onchidiidae; genus Onchidella; species Onchidella celtica. The sequence goes on from OZ007569.1 coordinate 20,629,903, forward strand.
TATTAGCATGGACAATCAATGTAAAGACCTCTCAGTGTGAAAATTTGACAATTTCTTCAACCAACTATGATTTCTGTAATAGAAGGAAACCGTTCTGATTTGCTACAAAAGAGAATAATTGCAACAAATGCAAATGAACATGGGATCTGGTCATTATAATTTCTTTGTAAAGATATGCCGTTCTGATGATGAAATTGGCGACTTGAAACATAAATAAATGGTTGTGTTAAGCTAGACAGGTTTAAAAGACATAATCCTAATGAATTTATGCGATAATCATAATTTCAAAATGGACGTGACATTTTATGTGTTATAAAAGTTGGAGATTCAAATCAGCATGCTACGTGTCTGGAAAATTCCAACGCCATTTTGTCAAGATCAAAGTTTGACAATCAGTTTAGTATTCAAAGTACGCAGATCTTACAGTGATTTAGTTTTCATGGCATGTGCTAAAGAGACCCGGAGAGAACTACAAGGTAAAGACTTGATGTTATTTGTTTGAATGTCAAACAATATTAAATGGTAAAAATCAACACTCACTGCCGACTTCGGTCTATTTCGACTTATTTTCATGCCGAC